>JAUZSU010000085.1:0-15668 GCA_034780255.1 Parotocinclus maculicauda
TTCCCCATTCTTATTATACGTTGTGGGGTACACCTATCCCGCATACTGGGTCCTTAATAAAAACACCACCTGCTATCGTAACAAGATGAACCCATTTGAACCACATGGATTATTAAGCATACATCAATACATAAACACAAACAAGTTTACATTTAGTAGTCGTCTTTATCCAGAGGGGCTCACACATGATACAGTCATGCAGTCTATGCAATTGTGGGGCTTTTGATGTTTTTGCCAGGATTTGAACCCTGGCTGTTGAGGTCCACAGTCCGGTATCTTGACAGCTTTGCCACCACAGCCCTACCAAAGGGTGCTTTGTAACAGAAGCTTTCTCCTTGAATTATGGATTGTTATGGAAAATAAGGGGAAACACACAAGGATTTAAAAAGTTGGATAAAAACCTCAGCAGAAATATGCTGGAAGAGGGTCAACTGGCCTTAGGTCAAAAAAGTCCAAAAAGTGTCACAGAATGTCAGAGTTAATTATCTTGAGTAAATTCTTGTCTTCATGTCCTACCTGATACTACAAAGTGCAGCGCAAGCATATATATATTGCTCACAAAATTTATGGTACACTTCAAAATGAAATATCCCCAATTTTTTGTGAGCAGTATAGTGTAAGATCCACAACATGTGCTCGTGAGGCATGTGAGGCAGCGGTTGGAGGGTGATGACCTAAGTAATTATGGCTTAGTCTGTAGAAGCTCTAATCAGCAGTGCTGTGTGAAAATGAGGCTGATGATGCAGGGCAGCTTTGGGATGGCATGTGATTGTTTGCCTCCCCGGCAGCTGTGGTGGGCGCCAGGTTGAACTGCGGCAGGTGGCTGATTTGTGACCGCCGTGCAAAGTGTAATGACCTGAATTGAACCCTATGACCCATTTGGAGCCTGTGAGAAACGGCAGTCTCATTTCTTTATTCGTATTTTAAGCTGCCATCCTGAGGGAACACACAGGAGTGTGAAAATTGGTATATTCTTATATGTTAACAATGGCTAATTCCTGTCTAAACCTACAAAACAGAAATTAACATAAACGTCTCTAAAAAAATAGCTTTTCATGTTTTTAATCTTCCGAACTTCTTCATTTTCATCATGAATTGATACTGAAAAGTTTTTAAAGGCAGCATTTTATAGTCAGGTTCTTCTACAAGGCTCTGTGGTAAGGAATTGCCTGGTGAGCTGTTTTTATTCCCACAGCCCATCTATACATTAACTAACGCTTATTGGCAGAGCCATGATGATCAACTTAATCACACTTGTTGGAAGATGTAAATGCATTTCCTTAATGAGCAACAAAGCAGATGCCTGCCCTTCTTCATGCTTCACTGCCTGGCTAAATGAAAACCTTTTTAAAAGCAATGGCTATCAAATATATTTCACATAAATATAAACAGAGTCTAGAAAGTATCTACATGGTCCTATTTTGTCATTTCACTCTGATAAGGAATCGTTAGCTCTTCGTTAGAAGTCTACATATACATATATACATATTTTTCAGTCAGTACATAAAATCATTCGTTTTTTGTGTTGTGCTGGATGTAGATTAGCTGCAAAATTAGGTGTTTGTTCAGCATGATTGGTACTGGGGCATTGTATTCTAAAGCATGGACTTCTTGGGCTGTAATCTTCCTCTGGAATGTGATTGGACTGATAACAGTCATTTCGAGCAATTCAAATGTATGTGCACTTTTGTGTGTGGTGGCACCATGTGGTTCAGTATGCAAGCTGAATGGCTTATTGTGTCGCATTATCAATCGCACTAAACAAGCAGCTACTCTCTCACTCAATTTTGTCTCGCACATGTAGCACTTTTTCATGCACATGCAGTTTTGATCAAGATGCATACGTGCAGTGAAAGCAGCTGCTAGCATTAGGGGTCCACATTTTAGGATTCCTACAGGTTTTACACTGCATGCTCTTTGTTATGCAACCCTACTAATTTCCCTGGTCTTGGGTCCACACTAGGAGCAGCACTCTGTGCACCCCCTGTGCACCCCCAGCGGCCACTGATCTTTTCAGCATCGTTATGCAGCTTACAAACCAGGCGCATGTGCCTGAAGTTGTGTAATTAGCAGTATGAAAAAACAGCAGTGCATAATGAATAATGAGTTTGCCTTGCAATTGTATTAAACGGCTGACCTTTACCTACAATCTGATTATTAACAAGTTATGCAATGCATCAGAAATAGTGGGGTGAGATGGCAAGGGCTGGACAGAGAAAGAAGCAGATGCAAGGGTAAACTGTAGTTGACTCTCACGGCAATGAGCACAGCTAGAGTGATGAGGCCAAAGGAAAAGCAATTTCCTCCTATTATGCAACATTAATGGAGGCATTGTTGTCAGAAACCATGCATCTTAAGGGGATGAGGCAGTGTTTGCTCATTTTCTCAGGTGCTTCATGTTGTTCTCTGCCTGACATAAGCGTGTTTGTCTTGGTTTTTTTGCGCTGCATTTATGTGAGTTAATTCAACCTACAATTCACATAAAATTGCTGATGTGAAAGGTTGCAAGTCAGATTATGTATGCTGTGGAAGATGGCCTTAAGTGCCATCCATAACAAAAGCAAATGTAAGATGAAGCAAAGTATAATCACAAAAGGAAAGACAGACAAATATGTAACAGAAGCTACAAGTAAGTTCATTTGCATTTTTTGTTATACAACCCCAATTCCAATGAAGTTGGACGTTGTGTAAAACATAAATAAAAATAGAATACAGACGAGACCAAGATAGAGCTGGGTAGGGTGAGGCCTACAAAAAAAAGAACACAATACCTACAGTCAAATATGGTGGAACTTCAAAGATGTCTTGGGTCGCAATGTAGTGCCCAGTGTCAGAAAGCTGGGTTTGCATTCTAGGTCATGGATCTTCCAGCAGGACAATGACCCCAAACATACTTCAGAAAGCACCCAGAAATTGATGGAAACAAAGCACTCGAGAGAATTCTGAAGTGGCCAGTAATGAGTCAGAATCTAAATCCCATTAAAACACCTGTGGAGAGATCTTAAAATTGTTGTTGGTAGAAGGCACCCTTCAAAGTTTGGATAAGAAGAATGGTCCGAATTCCAGTTGAGAGGTGCAAGAAGCGTGTTGATGGTTACAGAAAGTGATTTATTTCAGTTATTTTTTCAAAAGGATGTGCAACCAAATATTATGTTGAGGGTGCCAACAATTTTGGCCAGCCCATTTTTGGAGTTTTGCATGAAACTATATCACGCTTGGCTTTTTTTTGTGTTGTGTTGTTCCAATACACACAAAATAAAACAACGTGTATAACAAAACGTGTAATTGCAATACATTTCTGGGATAAATACTTAATTTCTTGAAAAAATTCAGGGGTGCCAACAATTTCGGACTTGATTGTATATCATAGGGTAACCCACCATTAACATGCTGAAAACACCATCATAAAATGGGGAGCATCTGTACATGACAGTCACTGTCCAGTTTGGGCAGTTTTTTTTGTTTGATCTAATTTTGCATCTATTTTGCATCTGAGCTGTTGTTGCACTAAGGCTTTTCCATTTTGATGGAAAATGCATTGAAAGGGACTGCACTCTTCAGTAAAATCCATTCTAATGTCAGTGTTTGTATTTAGAAATTGCATTGGTGTACAATATATTTAATTTTACTATGGTCTAACACTGGTGTGTTTGACTATTATGATGTATTTAGCTATGTAGTGTCTCTGCTTTTAGCATTCCTTTTAATAGGTCAGATATAAAAGTAATTTTCAGTCTGCAACAAAAATAATCAAGCTAAAATACAAGCATTACTATAACAAACACCTTAAATGTATAATTAACAAAACCACTGCAAATAACCCCAATCTAATTAAAAAGAACATCAAAATATAAACTCGAAAACTAGTCGTAATTTATATGTATATGCCTTTCTATCTAAGATACATCTATGTTCTCATTTCAGGAATTAAGTCTTTATTTAGTATTATAAAGTTCCCTATCCCTGTATCACTGGCTGCCTTTTGAAGTCTTATTTTCCATCTGTTACAGATTGCTTGCATTGCTTTTCTGATTATTTTTGTGAATCTGTCTTTGTAAGACATGCACATTGTTTCTAGGTCTGGAAACAGTCTAAATGGTAACAGTAGGAATATGAATAGACATACAGTTTCAGTGGAGTTCTTAAAGCTTCATGTCTAATAGATACTACAGTTTTGAGGAGTAAATTGAGATAACTTTGTGATATGTGTCATAGTTTTGCTGATGGCAGTGTGAATGGTTGTGTGTTGGTGCCTGGGAAAGCCAAGGGATGAAAAGGAGAGAATGTGTAAAATGTGAGGGGTGACACATCTGATAACCTATAAATAATGTGGCTATGAGCCGGGGGTTGGCAGGCTTGGGATCAGATGTAAAATCAACCCGGGAGTAAGTGAGTGAGCGAGAGAGAGTGAGTGAGAAAGAAACAGAGATGGAGATGGTGTGGAAAAAGACAGGAATTCCGTGGGCACTTTTATCTCAGTTTACACTTACTCTTCATTCACCCACCAGGCATAATCCTCACGGGAGAAGTAACCACTAACTGAACTCCCAGCAGCTCTTTTAAGAAGGATCTTACATAAAATCAAGAAATGTTCAAGACATATGGTATCAGATATACTTCTGCAAACTTGCCCATCATGGAATTCCACTATTAAGCTAAGTCTGAAATTTGTGTTGACTGTACTTGACTAAAAGTAATGATTTCCAGCGCCATAGGTTTGTGTAGTTTGAGCATGAGGCCTGTTATAGGCGTTTGTGTGTGCTTGTTGGCAAAAAACAAATAAACAAAAAAGAAAATTACACATCTGAATTAAACGGCAACATCAACCCTTCCTGAAAGAAAACAGTACAATTAAAGTTTGGCTGTTTTGTTGGTGTGTGGTCTTGTGGGTCTTTGTGTGTGGGTCAGAAACTCAACAGACAATGTAAATATGAGAGTGCTGAATCTTATAGAATCTGCTGAGAAGGCTTTATTACACAGAAATAGACGTCTTACAGTTGTATGGCTTACTAACCTTCTGGCTCTTCAGTGTGTCTTTTGGTACTTTTCTGGATTTCAAGATTCCATGCTAAAGCAGTTTCTATAATTATGTTTACTCTCATTGTTGTGACCTATGCTCGTTAGAACCTTCACGTTGCATCTTATGTAGAGTTTGCATTTGAGTAGCATCAGTGTGCGAATGTATTAAAGAGCCTGATAGTGATGGTCTGATCCACATTTTTTCAGTTCTGATCCGATTCTAGTACACAGTTTCAGATAATGATGCATATTTTTTTTTCACATTTTTACTTTAATATTATGACTATTATTGTTGGTGCTGTGTTTTGTTGGGTATTGATTGCATCTGTTTATCTGTTTATCCTATTTTAATTTTTGATTATAAAATGGTGAAAAAATCTCTTAAGTATAAAGAATATATTTATTATTTATATTTATTTTTGAATATATATTTAAAATTCAAAAGAATCAATTTACGATTTTATATTTTGATTAAAACCTATTTTAAGTAAAATGATTAAAGTTGCCTAATGTACTCAGACAATGACCCAGGAACAGCTAACTTCTCTCAGTTGCTACTGGTGATAAGTACTCTCTACTGCTAAAATGATAAACATGATAAGAAAAACAAAAGCTTAATGTAAAATTCCTTTCCTTTTGGATCATTGGTTAATTATTAGTACAATAGTAGTTACTGAGAGAAGTTTGGTTTTCCTGGGTCATTGTTTGAGTACCACATAAAGCTTTGTTCACGTTAGGCGTTTTAGACTGTCCTGGCTAACACAGCACTTGTGCTAGGAGACCACAGTTTGTCAAACACAGTACAATGCGGAAGCCTTTCATGCTAGAGTTGTAAATGCTTTACCATTTTAGAGGTGAAGTGTCTTTTGCAACAGATCAGCTTTGTACAAATACTGCATTTAGTATGTTTAGTGGAGCTAAACCTTAATTTTCTGCTAATGCTATAGCAAGTACCAAAAGAAAACCATGTGATTACATATGTGATGACATGACACTGATCCTGGCATATGCTTCCTTAATGCAGATAGTCCTAATACAGAAGGGAGAATAAGTATTTGATACACTTTCGATTTTGCTACCTGCAGTTTTCCCATCTACAAAGAATAGAGAGGTTTTTGTAGGTACACTTCAAATGTGAGAGACTCACTGCAACTAAGTGAGCAAAATGCCATTTCTTAAATGGATACCCACAAATAAATTTTGATTTAACATATCAGTTCCTACCAACACATTTTCTGCTTTAAACCCGGCTATGATTTGTGCAAACATACAGTACAAAGAATGAAGAGGTCTGTCATTTTTATCATAAGTACACTTTAACTGTGAGAGATATAATCTGAAGAAAATTAAAATCACATTGTATAATTTATAAATAATTAATTTGCATTATATTGCATTAAACAAGTATTTGATACAATAGAAAAACAGAACTTAATAAATAGCACGGAAACCTTTGTTTGCAGTTACAGAGGTCAGTCGTTTCCTGTAGTTAATCATGATTTTATCCCACTCCTCCAAACAGATCTTCTCTAGATCTTTCAGGTTTTGGGACTGCCACTTCGTTTTCCGTCTGTCAATTTTCTATTGCTTGCATTTTATTGCTTTACGGTGGGGCGGTGTTCTTGGAGCTGTACTCATCCTTCTTCTTCCTCCAAACACAGCGAGTGGAGTTCATACCAAAAAGTTTTATTTTGATCTCATCTGACCACATGACCTTTTCTCATGCCTCCTCTGAATCATCCAGATGGTCATTGGCGAACTTCAAATGGGCCTAGACATTTGCTAGTGTGAAGAGGGGGGGCCCTGCATGCCTTGCCTGATTTTATTCCATGACGGTGTAGTGTGTTACTAACGGTCGTCTTTGAGACCATTGAGGTCATTGACCAGGTCCTCCCGTGTAGTTCTGGGCTGATTCCTGACCTTTCTCTGAATCATGAGATCTTGCATGGAGCCCCAGACTGAGTTAGATTGACAGTTATCTTATGTTTTTTCCATTCTCTAGTAATTGCGCCAACAGTTGTTACCTTCTCACCAAGCTGCTTGCCTATTGTCCTGTAGCCCATCCCAGCCTTGTGCAGGTCTACAATTTTGTCCATGGTGTCCTTAGACAGCTCTTTGGTCTTGGACATGGGGGAGAGGTTGGAGTGTGATTGAGTGTATGGGCAGGTGTCTTTTATACAGGTAACGAGTTCAATCAGGTGCAATTAACACAGGTAATGAGAGCAGAATAGGAGGCTTCTTAAAGAAAAGCTAACAGGTCTGTGAGAGCCAGAAGTATTGCTGGTTGGTAGGTGATAAAATACTCATTTCATATAATAAAATGCAAATGAATTCTCTAAACAATCATACAATGTGAATTTTATTTTTTTCAGATTATGTCTCTCACAGTTAAAGTGTACTTATGATAAAAATGACAGACCTCTTTATTCTTTGTACTGTTTGTTTGCACTAATCATAGCCGGGTTTAAAGCAGAAAATGTGTTGGTAGGAACTGATATGTTGAATCACAGTTTATTTGTGGGTACCCATTAAAAAATGGCATTTTATTTAAATACTATTTGCTCACTTAGTTGCAGGGGTGTTGTGTGCTCATGGTAAAATGTGGAATGGAATATTAATAATTAATAATTAGGCATCATAAACGAATAACTTTTTGCTTAGTGTTAGGGTAATATCTAGAGTTAGAATCTTAAGCCATAAAGTGGTGCTTGAAAGTTTGTGAACCTTTTAGTATTTTCTATATTCCTGCATAAATATAATCAGTTTATCACCTAAGTCCTAAATGCAATTAAACATTATAAATATTATAACAAATATTATATTTAATTATTTATTTATTAATTATGCACAAATTATTTATTCAATATTACACATATGTGAGTGGCAAAAGTATGTGAACCACTTAGCCCCAGCAGGAGTGGTTAATAACCAAAGATCACTTGAAGTTTGTAACTTCTAAGCAACCAAAGACTTCTGTCATATATGGCTAATATTCATGTTCTTGAGTCCATCATCAGGAGAACAATAATGGTGTTTATGACAGGGTTGCACAGAGAAAGTCACTGCTTATGTGGACAAGCCAGAATGCTGATGGAAAAAAAATGTTTGCAGGACGGAATGTAATGTTTGCAGAAAGGAAAAGGCTGCATTGGAACCTTTTGTGAAACATGGTGGTGGTAATATCATGGTTTGTTTGGAATGATTACAGAATACATTTAAAGTTGTGGAAAGGTCAAAGTCCTGACCTTAATCCAATAGAAATGTTGTGGAACATGCTCTGTGAGGAAACCACAAACATCTCAGAGCTGAAGATATTCTGTAACGAGGAATTAGAAAAAAAATCATCCATGCCAATGTGTAAGACTGATCAGCAGTTATGTTTAGTTGAAGTGAATATCTGATGATGTTTTAGGTCGTATTTCTGCATAGCACAGCACCACTGCATATATGTGTTATATGCATTTATTCATGTTTTCCTGTCATGTTGCCTATCCTGATTCTAGCTCTGGGTTTCACTTTGAAATACTGAACAGACTGTCATGCCTGGCGACTGTGCAGGCGTGCTTTGATTGTGCACACCTGTCCTGGATCAGTGAGGACTACTTATAGGCTTAGCTCGCGTTCATGCGCTGAAACGTTTACTCCGTTACACGTTATGATTTGCGCTTTGTTTTGTGTTCAACCCAGGTGAAGTATGGTCTTCTATCGTCCCTTTGTTATTTCTGTCTCAATATGTTTTACTTCTGTTTTACTTTCTGTTTATTATGTTACAATAAACTTGGTATTTCCCACACAACGCGTTTGGCTCGGCCTTTCTACATCCTTAGTGACACTGATTTGAGCTATTTGAGTGACACACCAGCATGTACAAGCAACCAGACTTTAATTCTACATGGAGCTGACTATTGCTTCATTTACACCCATCAGATAATATGATTTCAAAATCTTTAGGGATTTCAGAATGTTTTTAAATGTAGAACCAGACACCCTTTATTGCCAATCCTTCTGGGGCTAAATGGTTTACAGGATCATCATTATGATTATGATGGTTATAATGAGCGTCAATTTTACAATTTGCGTCTCAGAAGTTCTCAAATGTGGGTGGGTACGTTAGCCGAAACCTTTAACCCTAAACTACAGGACTTATAGTAAAAAAAAACAAAAAACTCTTTGTGACTTTTCTCACAACTGGTATTTAAGTTGTAAACACTTTTAAGAACAAGAACAGGTGGCTCCAGAGTCATGCTTATATAATGTTAATGTTAATAATATTTAATATTTATTAATAATATACATATCAGCTAATGTTACCGTTTACCAAATTGTTTTATTAATAAAAAGAGTTAGCATTGAAATGCTATGGCATACTAATTAGCCTGTATTTTGATCCTGCTACAAACATGGCAAACATTAGCAGAACTGCTATACTGTGATCATACAATCGGTGAAAAACTGTGCCATTTTCTTAGTGCACTGTATACCCAGTGGGATTCATATACGTTTTTGCCTTCCTAAATTTACTTAAGTTAAAAAAAATATTTACAACTACTTTCAAAAGTTATTTACTTTTCTGTTTTAACTCTTTTTCCTAGATGTCCTATCCTGCTTGTGGTAGCAAGGGATCTGGAGCTTATTCTGGAGTTCATTGAGTGTGTTTACAGGAACTTAATAATCCAATCAAACACTGTTCACAATTCTATTTTGATTCTTTTTTTATTTCATTAGGAAATAGTTCATTTTGAAATAATCGTTTCTGTGAGCAGTGTAGTTGAATTTCTGCACTTATCTGATTATTATAAGTGTAAACATGTAAACAGCATACAATGATCTACAAATCAAATTAAGAAATCTGATAAAGAGACCTAGATGTTATTTCAGTAATCAGATTTCTAAATAGCATGCATATCAGTTACCTGATTCGACTTGCTTTTTTTGGGCTCTTTGACGACTGACATGTGATTTTAATTCTAGTGGATCTAGCAACCTTGGAATTACATTTACATTTATGTCATTTAGCAGATGCCCTTATCCAGAGTGACTTACAATTCATACAGTCTTACAAACCAAGTAATTTTGGGTTAAGGGCTCAGGGACCCAACTGTGGTAGAGGTGGGAAATGAACAATGGACCTTCTGGTACATAGTCCAGTACATTAACCACTAGGCTACCACAGTCCCTATTAAGCGTGACAATGAATTATAAGCAACTGAACAGCCATCTAACAATTTAAGGAGACTTTGAAACCCAGTTTATGCTCAAGAAAATTAATAATTTCATTATTTTATGTTAAAGTCTGAGGTTTTCATCACTTTAACAAGTTTATTGGCTGATTACAAATTAGAAATCTGATTACTGAGTTACATGAACCCAAAGTTTTCCGTTATTTGATTTGTCACTGGTTGATCGGATTACTGACCAAATCTGATGTTCTGCAGTTACTAGGGTATTAAGTGCATGTAAATTCACTAATTGGTAGGGACACCAGTCCAGTGCCGAGCTCAGTAGGGGTTGCTGTAATATAGTTGGGGGTCTGACCTCCCCAGTCTCAGACAAGGCTAATTGTACCTGTGTGATGTCTGACTTGCCCCACAGGAAGGCACCACAGGGGCTTGAACCTAGGTATTCATGCTGGTCTGCTAGCAAATTGCTGGTGAGGTTTTTATTTGAAAAAAGTTAATTAACATGATGGATTAAACATTATCAAATGTGACACTCAATAGATAGCATATCATGCTCTCTAGTTGCGTAGTTCATTGCCCCTAAAGCCCCTGTGTTTACAGTAGCATGTTCTTGGAGATTCATTTATCAAGTACTGGGCTCACAAAGCCTGCAGTGACATTCTAACACTTTAGTTTCTACTCCAGTGACATTGGTTGGTTGTCCCATGGGCACCGAGTCTAAAAGTAGTATGTAATTGAAAGGATGTCTACAACCTTGCCTTGGGCCAGCTAAAGTGCAGTGTGTTGAAACCCGCATAAATGAAGTAATTAATCTGCTTCTATAGAAACCTGTTTATTACATTTCCCTCTCCTTTTCATTTTGATAATGGTAGCAGATGCAGTAGGAGAAAATAGCCAGCAGAGCACTGAACTTACTCTAAAACATTTTACTACTTTTTTTTCTTTTCTACCAAACTCATCTATTCTAGAATATATTGTCACAGAATATAAGTACAGTACAAATATATAGTACATCTGTAGGTTACAGCTTTACACATGTAATTCAAATGGAGGTCTGTAGATTTTACTGAATTATTATTAAATAGCCAAATTACGCCAATCCATAACTGTAAGACCCGTCCTGCTTCTAATCAAAAGTCAACAACAGTAGCTCATCTGCTGCCACACAGGTTGCATTTATCCCCTAGACCTTCATCAGCGGTCACTGCACACTGCTTGTGGAGCACTGTTGGCTGGATATTTTTGGATGGTGGACTGTTCTCAGTCCAGCATTGACACAAAGGTGTTTTAAAAAATGCTGTCTGATCCTCTCGTACCAGCACAACACACACTAACACACCACCACCTTGTCAGTGCCACTGCAGCGCTGAGAACGATTCACCAACCCAATAGGGCTTTATCTATTGTCATCATGTGAGGGTCCTGACCATTAGACTAGAGGGCAAGGGAGGCTATCAGAGTAGGTACAGAAACAGACTACATTTTGCAATTAAATAACTGTAAAGTGCTCCTACATGGCTAGCAAAGCACATATAATTTAGTATAGTGAGTATAGAAAAAAGATAATATGATATGATTGTGTGTCTGTAGCAGGTTACTGCTTTATAGGTTACGGTTATTGCTAATATAGAGACACCGTTTATATTAAGGCATAGCAGAAAATGTAGTTTCCAGATAAGATCTTTTGAGCTCTCTTCTGTGTTGGTCATTGAGTTTAGATGAATGCAAACATGGAAAGAGACTGGCTACATAACATTTGATATTGTGACTCCTGTGGCAAAAAGAAAATAGAAAAGGATTGGACTGGTAAGCTTGCACAGGCTTTCGGTAAAAAAGGGTATCCATTTTAAAAGATCTTCAATTTAGCCTGCACATATTTGAATCACATGTCTGAGAATTGTTTATATCCTTGGGCATTCAGGCTTTATTCACAATGTTCAGTGGTCATCAAGCACCGCAGGATGTTTTTCATTCTCATTGTCTTCCAGATTGTCCAGGTGCTTTATGAGCTTGCTGCAGATGCTTGGTTTTGCCCCCCTCTGTCAGTGCATACGCAAGGTGCTTGTCTACTTAATTTCTCATTAGAATGAGCATATTCAGAGGTCTTGAACTATTACACTTAGTATACCTTGTGGCACAGCATTGTTTATTTGACTGACCTGACCTCAGACATATCTCCTTTCAGAAGTGAGACCTTAAAAATGTAATATCTCATCAATAGTTTTGTAATTGATGCCTCTAATTAGAATGCCTGATTGTCAGACACTTAATATTATTTGGGAGTACAGCAGCTAATTATGTTTGCGCATTTGTCGAGTTTATGAAAAAAAATGACATCTGGGTTTTGCTGCAGATGCTTGGCAGCTGCATGAAAACCACTGAAATAAAAATGAATCCCTTTGTGAATGTTTGTTAGCTGATTCCACTCAAGCATGCTTGGCTTAAATGGAATCTCTAATGTCTTCCTCGCTATTGTTCATTTTTATACGGCGAGGCATTTGCAATATTGCATGTACTATCGCTCTAAAGGCTTCCTCTGGGATTAGGTTACATTAGACTGCATGGTGTGTTGCCTCCATTCCCATGGCCACAGTATGTCACGACAAAATACTGAATTGTTAAAATGTCAGTAACCCTACTTGTTACGAGGTAAAGAGTTTAAATGCAATTAACTGGCTTGTATTTACGAACTGATATCGACCATAATAAGCTCTATATCACATACATTAATAGGTTGCATGGATCAGTATTAAATATAAAGCTAGATCCAGGATGACTTGCGAAAAGCTGGCTGGAAAAAAGTCTAAAACATTTGGCATGATAAAAGGATGAATATTGTCTGAATATGAACACCTCCAAAGACTGATGGAATTATTTGGAACATTACAAATACCAGTTAATGCACCCAGACTCTGGTTTAAACCAATTAGTGGAAGTGTGGGTAAAAGTTGACAGGAACTCGATCTGAAGTCACTGGTGGAACTGACAGGGCTGGGGCTATTATTAATGTGATGGAAGGCGTAATTGACTGTTGGGGGAAAAATGATAAATGACATTTTCTCCCCAATAAGTTTAGTTTAACTATTTTATGTGGAGATTAATATGAATTTTACACCTATTTGACCTGTATGAATGGTTTATTTGCATTTTTAGCAATAAAGTATTTGTTAATACTATTATTACCTCTGCATTACCTCTTTTCTTAACTCAGACCCTCAGTGTTTTCCATATTTCTAAACAGTGGGTGATCTTGCAATTAATTACTTGTGTTGTGAGTATGGTCTGGCCTGGGCTGCAAGCAAAGGGGGTCCTGGATTCCAGCCAAATTACCATGTGGTCCATGGTCCAACTCTTTCAGATTGGAGGGTAACCTTTCCATCACCCTGAACTTTAGCTACCTCCAAAGATTCTCAATTGGATGCAAGTCAGGACTTTTTTGGCCACTGCAGAACCATAATGTTTTTGTTTGCTAACCATTTCTTCACCACTTTTGCTGTGTGTTTTGGGTCGTTGTAATGCTGAAATGTCCACTGGTTCCCAAGGCCAAGTTTCTCTGCAGACCACCTGATGTTGTTGAGAATCTTGATGTATTGCCCTTGTTTAATGGTGCTATTTACTCTGATTAGTTCCCTGGTCCACTGGGTAAAAAACAACCCCAAATGATTAGGTTTCCATCACCATCATGGGAATGTTGTTTTTGGGGTTGAAGGCTTCCCCCTTTTTTCCAAATGAAGGACACATTATTGTGGCCAAACAATTCCGTTTTTGTTTCATCTGACCGTAAAACAGAAGAGCAGAATTCTTCTTCTTTGTCCAGATGAGCATTTGCAAAGGCCAAGCAGGCTTTTGAGTGCTTTTTCTGGAGAAGTGGGGTCCACCTTGGTCTGTGTCCGTAGAACCCAGCAGTTCTTTTTCTCCTCTCTCACTATTCTCCTGGCCAGCACAGGTGTCACTTTTCGATGTGAGACACGCCCCGGCTAAAGTTGCCACCCGGCTGCACGTTTGAATTATACGTGCCCCGGTATGGCTTTCCCACGCTACATGCGCGTTTGAGCTCACACTCGCCCTCTGGCGTTCGGACTACCTTCGTGCCTCACCACTTGGGAGACGTCCCAAATCGTGCTCTCTGCACACCTTGTGCTCTCTGCACGCGTGCCCCGTTGGCGCTTCGGTGACCTCTTGCGATCAGTTCGTGCGTTGGTTCCAGTTGGGACGCAACACAAGCGGCGCGCCATTTCATCCTTTTGGTTTTTTTGTGTTCAGAAGTCTTTCACTCCGCTCTTTATCCCTTTTTAGTTTTTCTAATTTATTTCCCCTTCATTATTAAATGTCGTGGGATTCCGTCTATCCCGCATACTTGGGTCCTACCACCAACCACCACATCTCGTAACATGAAGAAGCTGGATGTGGAGGTCCTGAGCTGGTGTTGTCATAAGTGATCTGCATTTGTGAGGCCGTTTGGATGTACTGCCAAATTCTCTGAAACACTTTTGAAAACATCTTATAGTAGACAAATAAACATTTAATTCATGGGCAACAGCTTTGCAGCAATGCAACATCTGCAACATATGTGGCATTGTGCTGTGTGATACAACTGTACATGTTAGAATGATCTTTTATTGTATCCAGTTTAAGGTACACCTGTACAATAGCCATGTTGTCTAATCAGCATGATATGTCACACCTGTGATGTGGATGGATTATCTCAGCAAAGGAGAAGTGCTCACTAACACAGATTTAGCCAAATTTATGAATAATATTTAAGAAAAAATGCCTTTTGTGTACATAGAATTGAGTTTATATTTTTATGTATATGGGCATGGCGTGTGGGGGATAGTGGATAAAAACCAAGGATGACATGTATTATAAAGGAACTGAAAGAAGCAATGTGTGGTGTGAAAATGTATGTATACACGTAAAAAGAGGGAGGACAAGAGGGCGTTCAGTGCCTGTTTAAGAGCGATGAACCGAGTGATCGAGAGCAGGGATTGAGCTTTGATTGCTAGCGAGAAATCTCGATGCATAAACAATGAACCAATGAGTGGGAGTGGCTTGACATGGAAGGTGTAATGTGCTATAATGGGCAAACAAAGGAGCCATCCCAAAAATGCTCACATTGTTTCAGTGAACGGGCAGCAAAAATTAATGCTTGATCGCTAACAGTAACTATGGCAAAAACGAGTAGTTACGGTCAGGAACAAGGTGGAGGCTTAGGTGGTCGCGGCGACACAGGGCATGGAAACAAGGAAAGTCACACCAAAATCTGACCCTAATATACACTGCTCAAAAAAATAAATGGAACACTTAAACTATACAATGTAACTCCAAGTGTTCCCTTTATTTTTTTTGAGCAGTGTATATTAGGGTCAGATTTTGGTGTGACTTTCCTTGTTACAGGGGTTAGACAATGAAACTGAAACACCTGTCATTTTAGTGTGGGAGGTTTGTGATGTATCAAGAGCTACGGTA
>JAUZSU010000086.1:26214-69919 GCA_034780255.1 Parotocinclus maculicauda
TTTAAAGAACACATACACACACACACACACACACACACACACACACACACACACACACACACAGAAAGAATGAGATTGCCAAAGAAACTCTTTATATCTTTGCCAAATACTAGGGCAGAGAGTAAGCAAAGACTCACTTTGCCCCTAAATAAAAGGATGAAGGCTTTACTGAATGCCAATTTGGCATTGGTCAACAACATATTTAAGCCTAAAACAATGTGTTTCCCTGATGACCAAATTATTTATGAAATCAAACAGAATCCGGCTGTTAGCCATATGGGACATCCTTACTGCCCTCATTTTCTCCATCATTCTGGAGTGCTGCACAACAAATACACATACAAACTGTCTTTTTATGATATAATAATGTAGCCCCATGTGTGCTTAAAGCATTGATCGACTTCATCAACAGATGATGCTAATTAAGACCGTGCTACCATTTAACATGCCTCATTACATATGTATGAAGAAGATAAGCAGGTATTTTAAAGGACAAGGATCAAGCGGAAAAGAAAGTAAATGAAAAAAAATCAATAGACTTTCCACAGAGTTTCCACAGTCAGCATCATGATATGAACGACTTGTCCAGAAGATGTCAACAGCAGATGAAATCAGACACTAGCTTTGTAGAAAAGTGTTGCACCTAATTGGAACATAAAGTATGTGAAAGTCATTGGTCTGTGTGTCTAAGAGGCTGCTATGTATGAGTGGCTTGGGTAGATTGGTATCAGGTGAAAGGGTTAAGTAGGTTAACATGTATCCCAAATGCAATTTTGTCCCAGTGCTGTAAATTTTCCTCTCAGTATATCTGTCATCAGCCACTAAAGATGGTTATGCAGACTTTGAAAAAAACTCTGATAGTGACTGTGGGGGCTGGCATGTTCTCTTTACTTCAGTAAAAAATAATTTTAAGAACCATGTCCTCTGGCTAGTACAAGTGCTTCAATATTTAAACAATTTCACCAGTGCTGTGATTTTTACCACTTCCTTTGGTATTATGAACATGGTATTATTTATGAACAGAGGTATAGCTACAGTACAGACTCATAACATCACTTAAACCTACAATGTTACATTTCAAAATGCAACATTTTCAAAGCTTTAAGTGACACACACAATATCATCTTGGGAAGCTCCCTTATTAGAACCCCTTTTCGTTTGTAGAGTTTACTATTTTGACAACAATGTCTGGGAAATAGAGGGCATCATTATAGCAGAATTTTAATAGTCATTATCAAATACTGGGTTTTAAGCTGGAGGGCTGTTGATACTGTCTAGCAAGCTGATTTTTTAGACTGAATTGTTTAGATCCAGAAATACCATTACTATTAATACTACTACTAATAATATGTTAATGAATATGCAGTGTCTTAGGGAAGGAATTGAACTTGTCTAGATATACAATAAAATATCCATATATACAGATGTATTTATATTTATGCTGACATTATTAATATTATTATTACTATAATGTTGTAGTTGTTTTAATTATTATTATTGTTAATAATAATTTTACAGCTAATAATAATTTGCAACATTGCTCACATTGCTTGAGCAAAGAATTTGACTAAAGATGGGTATGTTTTTATGACTGGTGTTATATAAACAGTGTATGTAAACAATTTGAAATGAATTGTAATGGGGTGCAAATTGAGGAAAGGTGGAGGCGAATGGGATTTAAAGCCACATCATTCAAGTTGTTTATCCATGTGTTGTTTGCTGTGTCTATCAGCAGCAGGTGGTGATACAGGGCAAACTCCCCGGAGAGCGTGGGAGTGAGCAACAGAGCACTAACTAATTCATCTTCCCTTTCAGCCCACAACACATACCTCACATAAACAAGTCATCCAATTCTTACTGAATATTATAATAATAGTAACATTAGGATTACACAAAACAGGCCTAATAGACACTACACAAACAATGAGTTCAGAAAAGCACTAAAAACCTTTGATGACAGTGTGTCTAAGGTTTGTTGTGATGATGCACATACAGTTAATTCTAATGAGATATAAGTAAAAACATAATTTGTATATATTATTTTAGAATTTTTAATGTTTAACTCTTAAGCTGTCATCCATTAACTCGAGGTACAGTGGTGCTTGAACATTTGTGACTTTTAGACGTTTCTACACTGCTCACAAAAATTAGGGGATATTTCTTTATGAGATATTTCATTTAAATGTCTCGTAATTTTTGTGAGCAGTATATATTTATTCAGAACTATGACCTAAAATATAATCAGATTTTCATATAAGTCCTAGAAGTAGATAAAGAGAACTCAATTAAACAAAGCAGACAAAAATATTATAGTATATAGAATATGACTTGTCAAAATATGGGAGATTATGGAAAATTATGCCATATTACATACCTGTATGTGGCAAACGTAGAAGGGAAAATGCATTTCAGCAAAATAGCTTTACCCCATATGTGAAAACATGGTGGTGGTAGTATCATGGTTTTGGCCTTGTTTTGCTGCAACTGGGCCAGGACAACTTGAGAAAACAATTAATTCTGCATTATACCAACAAATTGTAAAGGAACATGTCAGGACACCCTGGTCCCTTAACTGAATCTCAAGGATACATTCTGCAAAACATTGTCCCTAATCACAAAATATATTTTTACCAAAGAATGGTTAAAGAAAAATGGAGTTATTGTATAAAAAAAAGGAATAAATTTTTTGGAATGGCCAAATCACAGTCTTGACCTTAATCCAAGAAATATGGACCTAAAGCAAGCAGTTTACTTCTGCTGTTCTTTCCAGTTAACTTCTGATCAGCAGATTCCAGAACAATTTAGTTGGACAAAAGGGTCACTCCAGATACTGAAAGCAAAGGTTTATATACTTTTGTCACTTACATATATGCAATATTTAGTCATGTTCTAAATAAATAAATGTCCTTAATCGTTGTATGTAATTTGTTTAATTCTCTTTATCGCCTAAAATCTGAAATTTTTAGGTCATATGTATACAGAAATACATACTATTCCAAAAACTTCAAGCACCGTTTTTTAAAACCACACTCAACAGTTGTCACAGCATGGCAAAGGTGTATTTGTGTCGGCACACCTCATGGATGAGAGAATTAAAGTGAATAGTGGCTCATTATCATTTAACGGAACAGACACTGAAACAGTCCTGATGCTTTATCTTTGTGGATTTGACCCTGCAAACTAATTATGTCACAACCATTTAATTTCATTTCAAACTGTGTTGTGGAAAATGAGTAAAGTCTGTCACCTTTAAAATTAGTCCTTTGTCAAGAAGCTAAAACGTTTGTTCAAATCTACACAATGGTTTGATCAGAACCAGAATTAATTTATTTTCTAATACTGGTACCAGGTACAATATTTTTTGACTGGTAAGTCAAAGGCTGAAGGCTGTTTTCATATCATACTAACCCGAAAACCCATAAAAAACCTTTGAGGTAAGCTGTGCAGCAGGGTCTAAAAAAAGAGAAACATAGGACCCCAGAGGATCTTGTACGTTGATTGTGCATTGAGGAGTGTCTGAGTGTTCTTGCTTTGTATTCATATGCTGAACAAAAATATAAACAGAACACTTTTGTTTTTGCTCCCTTTTTACATTAATGAACTCAAAGATCTAAGACTCTTTCTATGTGTATGCCTTCTTCTCTATAATATTGTTCACAAATTTGTTTGTGTTAGTGGACACTTATCCTTTGATCCAAGATAATGCATCCACCTATGCAAACATATATCTAAATAATTATATAGCTACCCTACATGGAAGTCAGTCCAGTTGTTTAGTTGTTTTACTGTAGATTAGCAATTGTATTTTATCCAATCTGCTAGATTTAGCCTAACTCTGTTATGGATGTTGGGCTGCAAGATACAGAACCTTTAAACATTTTTACTCAGCAGAATGTACAAACAGAACATCAGGGAATTACAATAGAACAAATCATGTCTCCAACAAGTACTTAGCTGCTCCCATATTACACGGCACAAATCAAATACTCACTGACACAAAAAAAATGCATGCAGTTATGTCTCAGATAGATATGTAAATGATTACTTTTGTGCTCTGATTAGACACTGTGTCCTGCCACAAGAGGGCACAAAAGGCTGTCAAAGGTCACTTTTAGGTAGTGTACCTTTCACATTTACATATACAGCATTTGATAGACACCCTTATCCAGAGCGACTTACAAATGTGCTTTGTATTCATATTAGTAGTCAAAACCTTGTGTTAGTACAAATAAGCAATATCCCAACAAGAACCTTCAAGGATCTGATAGATAAATCAACAAAACACACAAGCTACAGTGTTTTTGTTGCACTGTCAATCTTTGCTTAAGTTCTGAGTAAAGTTACAAGTTATTGTCCCTTCTTTTAGATGGCAAGACACTGAACCATTCAGACATCCAGTGAAAGTTCATTTTACCACCCGGTCACCAGGATGGAGAAGAGCATCGGTGCTTGTCTTCCTTTTATCTTACGTGGAGGATCCAGATTTTCTCTGAGGGTGCAGGGTACATAGCGTGGTTGTAGAGGAGGTGCCTACATGACTGGGTCAGTTTGGAAATATAAGCAGAGAAGCTCAGCTGGCTATTAAAGAGAATTCCAAGGTTCCTTGCATTCTCTGAAGGCGTGATGGATAAGTTCAACAGGGAGAATCAGGGAATCTGCAGGATTGTAAAGCAGTTCTCTTGATGAGAAATCGTTGACTGCTAGACATGTCTCAATGATGTACTTAAAGACATTTTGCCCAGTTGACAGACTTTGACAGAGGGGAATATCATTGGACTGAGAGAAGACACATTGCCGCCATCTAAGGCATTTTGACTTAGTTGTTAGGAGCAGTGCTACTGTTAGGGCATGCAACAGGTTCCAGATGGCCCATACAGACCACAGACTGATCCGTCGACAAGCAAGAGCTGCCCCACCATAAAGACACAAGTGGCACATTCACTAGTCATAATTATTTTCAGGTGCTTAGCAGTAAGAAATTTGTTGTCACAGTGCCACAGTTGTTACATGTCCTGCCATTTACAGCCAGCCACATTCAATTACATTCATTTGCAATGGAATGGAGAAACCTGTACTGCTATTAACTGGAACCCTATTATTTTTTGCAGTGAATTGAACTGATTATGGTTGGGTTTGAGTATGGAGCAACTTTTCTGTGGAGCATCACACTGCCCATCACCACTTGATCGTTGATCTGGGGAGCCATCGCATTGACAGTCGGTCACTCTTAGTAGTGATATGAGTGACACTTACAGATCATCCATATGTGCAGGAAATCCTGCAGTCATGTGTTTTCTCTCATCACAGTTTTTTTCAACTGGCATTTTTCAGCAGGATAATGCTCACCCTCACACAGAAATGTCCCTTCAGAGTGCAACACATCCTTGGCCTGCACAGTCACCAAATTTATCGCCACTCAAGCATTTATGGGATCAGATGAGATGCTAGCTTCAGCAACGTATGTGTGTGCAGGATCTGCAGGCCCAGCTGCAACCTCCTTCACAGTTTGTAGCTCTCAGTTTGTCTGTTTGAGGTACATTTGAGGCTTAGTAAAATACTAGATAATCCTGCACTTGACGGCAAGGGAGACAATTCTGAATTACTTGTTGAATCCCATGAACTCTGATCTAAGTAGCTCACAAATACCTGACTGGGATGTCTTGTTTTTAAGTTTGTGGGATCTTTGACATGCCAGATGCCAGTTTTACATATGTTTTTTTTTATATTCTGTCCACCATATTTAATAGCAGTTTGCTTAATGATTTCTTAGCTTGACTGTGATTATTTATCTATAATTCAATCATAATTCTGAGTGCCAAATCTCACACTCTTTGCTACGTTGCATGATATGTCAAAATATGAACTACAGCAATGACACTGAATTAATTTCATTATGCTATTTAGCACAGCATTATGTTGTGGATTTAGTGCAACTCTATGTTCTTAATTGTAAGGTAATTGTAAGTTAGTCATTCTGCTAAATAATTAAATGTTTTACAGATATGACCAATTGGTTAAGGTGTTGGACTACAGTCCAAAAGATCCAGTGTTGAATCCAAGGCCAAGCTGCCACTATTGGGATCTTGAGCAAAGACTCTTAACCAACAGTTTCTTAGATTGTGATTTGTTTTGTATAAGGGCATCAGCTAAATGGCAAAAGTCTGGCCACTTGAATAATCTGATAACTGCAAAAACATGATTATCTTTGGATTCTTAAGTACACAGAAACTTGCTGCATAAAATTAAGATTTTGTCTGTAATCAGATCAACAAGTGGACATTTACATTTGCATTTACATTTACAGTATTTAGCAGACGCCCTTATCCAGAGCGACTTACAAAAGTGCTTTAAAGTGACTTAAAGTGCTTTAAAGTGCTTTAAAGTGACATGGACTTGGGTAATCAGATATTGGGAAAACTCTGGGTTTACATGACAATAATCTGATTTCAACTTTGTAACCAGCCAATATTCTCAATGACGGATGTGATGCAAACTTTAATAATTAATAATACAATTATTTAGTTAATTGAACATATACCTTCACAAAAGTGTTTGGTAGACCTTTCATAGATTTAATGGTTGCCAGATCTCAGTAGAAAAACAAGAAACCAGGTCTTTGGAAACAACCCCAAAAGAAGTGAAGCATACATACAACTCTTAATCTGATTTCTATGATTTTTAAATTCTGAGTGTGCTGTTTACACGACCACTTGAATAGTTAGATAACTAACATAAATCTGATTATAATTAGATTATTAAGTGCATGTGATAAACTTACTGATGGTAAGAGAATTTGGATCATCTAGGGTTATTTTATATATTCATAAATGTTGATATTTTCAAATAGAGTAATGATGATGATGTTCATAGTTGTGTTACCATTTCACTTAAATAACAGAATTAACAGTAAACAAATATTCTACATGATTAGTTCTACAGGTTTGAAATAACCTGTTATGGCAAACTTTACATTAAGAACATTGTGCAAAATTCCTGAGAAAGAAGGGGTGTAGGTTATGTTAACACTAAGGTTACATTCATGAATCATGTAGGGAAGATGAATATGATGCTTTGCTAAATTAAATGGTATTTAGCCCTGCACACAGTACAGCAATAGATCTACAAGGCAGACATACATAACCTAGAAGAGACTGCATCCCTGAGGCCTTTGAATTTCCCACTGCAAGAGGTCAAAACTCTCCATGATCTCTCATAATACAGGGCCAAGCACCAGGTTCGCACCACTACAGAATACACTCTCATTCTTCACATTACAGCTATGTGTCTGTGAATGGTATTGAGTGTCTGGACCATATGAATAGGAACAATGCTAATGTGGCATGTACGGATGCAGTATTCCTAGAGGACGACAGAGAGGGAGGGTTATGCAGGGGGTCTCTAAGCTGCTGTCACACCTCACGTAATTATGATTAATGATGTACCTGGGAAGATGTTCTCTCCACTGAGTTTATAGTCAGACATGTTCACTAAATATTATCACTGCGGTGGGTGGCTGCCAGGGGCTCCACTGATGGAGCACAGAACACGAGTAGAAAAGTCAGTATTAAAAAATCCTGCCTCTCAGTCGAATTAGGAAGCAATTACATACCTTTTTTGTGTGCATAATAATTACCAAAATATTTGCAAATGTTTGCTGCTTCTGTGTAAAAACATATATGTGAATGTGTATTACGGTGCTGACAATTAAACATCTTTACTAAAAGGGTTGATGACATTTCCCATTAATTAATTATGCATGCATTCCTCATGAGCTCACCATAAAAATTTTAAGGAATAGTCAATCAGCTTAGTAACAAAGGAAGCAACTACATATCAAACCATCTCAGCATTTTTTAAGCACTGAAATGTGTGTGTTATAGAAAGGGCACAAATACTTACCACTGTTACCATCTTACCATTCTAACCAGGTCATTCAGCAGAAACCGTCTCAATAAGTTAGTGATAGAGTAATTCATTATTTGTCTCAATTATAAACTGTAGAATTATTATCCACAAAATTAAAGTTTAAATAATTTGTTTAAATTATATTTATTTTACTTTATTTTGCATGGCATTAATGGGAATAATGCTAAAGCATTTAGCACCAAATTTTCTAATATTTTCTACTTTTTATAATATTCAATCTTAACTGCTTAATTTAGAGTGCAACAATACCAGTAATTCTATAGCCTTCATTAACAGAAGCTGGACAGTAGCTTTGCCATGTTATGCTGTGTTGCGAAGTAGTAAAGATCTTAATTTTTTTCCTTTTTTAGAGAGATCTCTTTTTTCACTGTCACAGAGATATTTCTTGTAATGTATATACATATTCAGATCATGTGTATTACATTTTAATTCCCTTGTTCGATCCCAACTCGATGCCCTGCATGGGATGCCAGTACATTTCGAAACTGATGGGGTTCGCAATCGTAGCACTGAGCAGTGACACCTTGACTGCCATACCCTTCTTCAGATACAGCCAGTCATCCAGATTTTCCCACATTTAAATCCCACTTACCATGCTCGCCCCATCTCTGGAATTCATTTACAGGGTACTGAAGAACATGCACCTTCAATGGGGCATCAATCCATCACAACACCAAGATTCCCCACTTTTGACCTCTCCTCCCTAAGGCACAGTGAATTGTTCCTGTTAGATGCCCACTGGAAGTCACCTTCAGAACTTGAACCCGAGTCAATGTGCTGGTTTGCAAGAGTAGTTGACTTGAGCAACACTATTGCTGTTGATTATGGTAACAGTGGTAATAGTATTTTTGTACTTTTTGTTTGCATTGTGTCATATTGTTATTGTCTGGATGCAAAAAAATAATAATTCAAACTTCTGGACCCATTTTGCCTACCCCAAGTCATGGGCCTTTCAACCTCTCTCTTTCTCACACTCACTTGCTCGCTTACCCTTCCCCCACAGACTAGATTGTTATAAATGCTGTTTATGATCCTGCTATGACAGCTGTGAAGGGCAGGCATGGCAGAGGATGCAGCCGCAGCGTATTTCCTCAATGTCTGAATATGTTATGGCATTGTAAAGTACCCTGTCTCATAATGGAGAGTCTCACGCCAGCTCTAAGGTTGAGAGCACTTCTCCTCATGGTTTAGTGGAGCTCAGGCTCCAGTTTTGTCTTTGATTAACTATTTATTGAAGATAATATGGACAAATACATTTAATACTGACCTTGTGCCCTGTACGTACAGTACATGGGTTAAATATTGCAATTCAGCGTCGCCATCAAATGACTGTATGACAAAAGATATATACTTATTTTGGACAATTATAGTTGGTTTTGATTGCTTAATTAAAATATATTCTACTTTTTTGGTTATTAAATAAAATTCAAGAATATCTGCAAAATTACCAAAAGTGTAATGACAAAAAATTATAAAATAAAACAGTCCCACCATTTAGAAGGAATTAAGAAGAAACATATTAAAGCAGAGAAATTGCAACACCACACATGTCAGGAAGATGATTATGGGAAACTTCTTCAGTTTTGATTGCTATATGGCCTCTCCACTGTAAGACTTCCACATGCTATTATAATGTGAAATCCACTTCAATATATTTTCTTCTAAGCAGAGTGATTGTAATGATGTCTTCTGCCTAGACATCCTTGTCCTTCATTCCTCTTCCTCAGCCATATGCTTTATAGCCAACAATAAAATATTTTACTACTAAATAAATTGCGCTCGTATTGAATTGCTGCTCCTATATATGTCAGCGGAGACCCACAATTATTTTTTAGCAATAGTGAGCCCATAGTTTATCATAATGTGAGAAGAGCAACCAGCGCTGGTACACATCATTGGCTTTTCCTGCTTAGTTAGATCGTGAAGGTCAGAGTTCCTTAGGCTTTTATGGCTGTTTAACTTTGGAGAATTATCACATGTGAGGACGCATGCTGATTTACAGCCTGCAGAATGGCTGCCGTCAGATAGGCAAAGTTTAAAGGTGACTAGGCCATGCTACTTGATTATCATCCAACCTAGTAAAAGTCTACACATAGTTATAAAAGATTAATTGATTTACCTGTAACATGCATGACTGATTTGCAGACAAATGTGAAAATATCTGCATGTGATATACAGAATGTGCATTTAATTTGTTTCAGCAAAGGATACTACACTCTAAACAGCAGACACTTGCCAGTCTGTTAGGAGGACAGCATCATGCCGTTAAGAGGCGCACCATTCACCTCCTGCATAGGTCACCTGCGGTTCTGATGTCTTTGTACTGATACCTGTCTACTTCAGCCCTTTTTGTCTGTCATTATTATGCCCCAGTTCCAGCTCCAATGCTTCTCTGCTTGTTTCTGTTTTATTCTTATGCTGGATTCTCTGCACAATTTGGCACATAATGTTAGCACAGACATTTCAGTTCAAGTGAGCTACATTTCTATAGCACTTTTTACAATGGTGTGATGGTGCTTCTAAATTTATACAGTCAATACCAGATCAAGCAAACCTACTGTAACAGTGGAAAGGAAAAACTCCTTACCCTTTATAAGGAAGAACAACTCTAGAGATCCCTGCTTCGATCCTGACTTTGGGCTTCACCTTTGTGGAGTTTTAAGATCACCCCCCCCCCTTCAGCAGCCTCTTTTGACACCACCACAGTGTATCTTGACCAGCCTGAAGCCACTCTGACATCCCCTGACCCTTGATTGAGCACCTCAACTGGGCATTCAGCCTACATGCCAGATTTCTCATCTATAGTCCTCCTTCTGGACAGCTGTAGAAATTATATGTTGGGTTTGTTTGGTTTCTAGTTATCCCCTGGGGCACATTATGGCATTGCATTCTGCCTTCTTTTTATTCCTCCTCTGATCAGACGAAGTAATTTCAGTCCTATGCACTTTCATTCCAAAGCATCTTTGCTCTAGACAGCACAGTGGAGCATACCATTAGTACAATTGCCTCACAACTCCAGGGACCACCAGTTTGATCCTAAACTCATCTGTGTGGACTTTTTGTTGTTGTCCCCATGTCTGCATGGCTTTACTCTGGGTTACTCGTTTACTTGGCTTTCCCCACACATACCAAGGTTAGGTTTCTCTAATTTGGCCCAGTGTAAATGTGTTTGACTAGTGTCAATGTGAAGCTGATATTAAATGAAACAAACATGTTGTTGGCTGGCTCAGCACAGTGCTGTTTGCATTGGGATTCTATTAGCATGGCACTACACTGGAAGGGATGCACAGTCTCTTTTGGGTAGTTTTGAGGCCTTAGGTAGGCAGACTGTTTTTTGGACTTCTCTTCTCCACTTCTTGTCACTCGCTATTGTGTCCCAGTTCTGGTGTCCTGTTTCTTGCATGAACTCAGGTTGTCTCTGATTCTTATCTTGTTTCTCTGCGTGGTTTGTCTTTCTTTTCTCTCCTGTCCTGTGTATTGTATTATTGTGTGTGTCTGATTCCCACATTTTACCAGTGTAAATTGTTTGTTTAGCATTCAGCAGTTCTTGTTTTATCCATATATCTTTTCTACTGTGTATCTGCTAACCATTGCATTTACTGTTAACTAGGTCTTTTGTAAACTAAAATAAACACATTTATTGTCCTTCATTGTACCATCTATGCATTCATAGTTTATATATTTAGCACCTGTGAGTCATTATTAGGTTTTCCTGTTAGCCAGTCCTTTTTTTCTCGTGTTTAATAGTGAATGTACTTTCTGCCTGTCTCTTAGATGTTAAATTGCTAGTGTTTGTCAATTGTGTCTGGCAGCTTGCCCTTCTTTGTTAATAAACCTCTTGTACTTCCCCGTTTTCTGTTCACCTTCCTGTGTGCGAGCATGATGCCACATTTAATTTAAATGTTTCTTCAATAACAATTTTGATAATTAATGGGAAATGACAAGGTGACATTCAATGCTCATCAGTTTATTAATATTTTGCTGATTGGGGCAAATTTCCCCTGATGTTAAAGCCATGTAGCTTTCCATCTATAAGCTTATAGTAGCATCACACTGCAGCATTGCAGTTAAAATGCCAATTGAGATATATTACCCATTTCGAAGTGTGATACCCCATTAAATATGTTACATAAAATATATATGAAAATATATTTTAATGAGATTATGGTAACTTAGTTTAAATTCTAAGATGTATCAATATCTTAAGCTAACTTTGACAATATTAATCAAGGTTGGACAAATTTTTGGTAAGATTTGGTTTCTTAGGTTAAAATACCTTAAGAGTAATCTTGAACAACTTTTGGTAAGAGTTTTAAAAGATTGCTCGTGGGCCAAACAGACCCGAAAAAGCATAATTTTAGAAAACCGGATTGAAATATAGAAATTTTAAATTGATTATGTGCCAGGAGACAAAATTTTATTTAATCACCCACAGAACTCTTCAATTCTTGTCAGCACACTCATTCAGGTTGAATAATGTAAACCAAAGTATTACATACAGTCTGATTGAAAATGTAGTTATAAGTGGCTTACAGGCACAAACATTCAAAAACAAACTACATTTCACAGTTTCATTAACAAATTAATTACAAATTTCACAATTGAACAGGTTAATCGGAAACAGGCATCACCAGGCATCACCGAGCATCCCCGAAAGGCTCATTCGTTCACCACCAAGGATGGGCCTTGGTAATCTCCGCCAGTAAGCGGCAAAGCCAAAAACCAACAATGAACGCTTCTGTGAATGAATTATTTTGTAACGGATATTACCACATGGGCTCAGAATCACTTCAGAAAACCATTGTTAGTGAACACAGTTCATTGCTCCATCTACAAATGCAAGTTAAAACTCTACCATGCAAAGCAAAAGCCATATATCAACAACATCCAGCTAAAAATGCCGCCATGTTCTCTGAGCCCGAGCTCATCTGAGATGGACTAACGCAAAGTGAAAAAGTGTCCAGTGGTCTGACAAGTCCACATTTTCAAATTGTTTTTGGAAATAATCTTTGCCCTGATTGTTATCAAATGCCAGCATCTCTGATGGCATTGGGGGTGTGTTAGTGCCCATGGCATGGTTACCTTGCACATCTGTGAAGGCACCATTAATGCTGAAAGGTACATACAGGTTTTGGAGCAACATATGCAGCCATCCAAGCAACGTCTTTCTCAGAGACGTCCCTGTTTATTTCAGCAAGATGATGACAAGCCACATTCTGCACGTGTTACAACAGTGTGGCTTTGTAGTAAAAGAGTGCGGGTACTAGACTGGCCTGCCATGATGCCTTATCAAGCGCAAGATATAGAGACCCTGGACTGTTCAGCAACTTAAGTCCTACATCAGGCAAGAATGTGCAAGAATTCCACCTACAAAGCTTCAATAATTAGTGTCCTCAGTTCCCAAATGCTTATTGAGTTTTGTTAAAAGGACATGTGATGTAATAATAATAATAATAATAATACATTTTATTTCATAGGTGCCTTTCTGACACTCAAGGACACCTTACAATCAACACAACAATAACATACAAAGAACAAACAAGCAGCAATTTAAAACAGTTAAAACTATGACAGCAATAGTACCAATCAGGTGTTATAGGCTGTCCTATACAGTGGTAAACATGCCCCTATCCCAACATGTTGCAGGCAACAAATTCAAAATGAGTGAATATTTGCAAAAAAAACAATAAAGTTTAACCGTTAAATAAATAAAATAAATATCTTGTACATCTTGTAGTGTATTCAATTGAATATAGGTTGAAAAAGTTTTGCAAATCATCGTATTATATTTTTATTTATGTTTTACACAACCTCTTAACTTCAAAGGCATTAGGGTTTTAAGTATGTAGTATAGTACAGTACATTTTCACTATCATATTTCTGGGTGCAATAGCTAGAGTTCTATGCTTTTTTTTACCTAAATCGTGTTTTTCACTATAAAGTTGTGCATTCTTAAAAGGTACACAAGCAAAGCTCACCCATGCTTGTGCATAGACTCGTTACATGCTGGATAGCAGCCAACTCCTTTTTATTCAGCCACTAGAGGGAGAGGTCTTCTTTAAAGAAGTACTGCAGCTCTCTGTGAACTCTTCCCTCCAATTTCAACCATGACTGCAAACACATTATTGAATACTCAATAGCAAATTATAACAAAAAAGTCCTGGGGCCTCCTGAGCAGACATATTAAACTGAATCCATGCAATAAAGGAGGTCCCACAGAAGAAAAACGCTAGGCAAACTTCAGTTTATCATTCTCCATAGTTTCAGCCCAAGCTCTCTCACTTTTTCAAGCATCTGCATTTTACTCCTCATCATCCATCATGATGTTCATCACTTTCTTTGAGGATTGTTTGTTTTGTTGTTTGTCAACATGACGGAAGAGATGTGCTTTTCTAAAGCCTTGTGTTAAGGAATCACCCTGAAGTAGAACATACACAAGGTTGCCATGGATTCCATTCATGTGCAAATGTGTCATTTAAGTATTTTTAAGAGGATCAGTTCAGATTACGCCAAAGTTTGACATAAATAATTTGATGGCATGTGTATCGGCTTTGGGCAATCATTCACTGCATGTCAGTGTAATTCACCAACTCACGTTTCAGTTTATTTTGAGAAATGGGCACTTGTAATTGGTTCAAAAAACTATATTAATGTCATATAATAATGTATATAAACACATTTGTTAATAGTGAATTGTTAACTGTAGAGTTTAGAATGGCAATAATGTCAAGCAATTTGCAAATTGCAAATTAAAATACAATAAAGATTTTTTTTTTTTTTTAAGTTCTGCACTGTTTATGATGGGACGCGAAGTCACAGATGTGTTTTTATTTGCTTGCCAGCTTGCATTATATATAAATATACCACGGAGACCCCCTAGCATTTGGAACAAGTAGGGATCACATAAATATTTATGCTTAAGCCTCTTGAGGCCTGCTATTAGTCCTGAGATGTTTTACTTTTGGAGACTGTCAAAGCGCTCTAACGGTCATTAACTACAGGGGTGACAGGGACCTCTGGGTCAAACATTTTGAAATGACAAAAGCCTGTGATAGAATTACTTGGTGAGCCCCAAATTACTTCTGTGTCATTGCTGAACAATATTTCCCTTAAAATCATTCCTCCCTGTGTTAACGCTATGACCCCTTCCACTGCATATGGAAATGATTGTTTGTATATGGCACTAAGGGATGGAGATGGTGAGGAGTTCACGGACAATGTTGCTGCCAGCATCGACCCCCAACAGGCCAAGCACTGCCCTCCCCCTGTTTTGTTGTTCTTTGTGAGAAAAGTTGATTAAAAACAAGTTGGGAATCAAGACAGGGTGTTGGGAATGAACGTGTTGGGGTGGAGCGGTAAAGCTGCGGAAATCAAACATACAAGACCTCACGGGGGAACTGCATACAAACTTATGCTCTACTCACACAGCCTTGTTTTTGGGAGGGGAAATTTAGTCTGAATACAATTAACAATGCATATTAACAAAATAAATTAAGGTTGTTTTAACATTGAAATGAAAATTGATAACTAATCTGGTGGTATATGTCAGTGGTATATTGTTAACATATAAAATCAGAGACTACACAAACATTGTCTTAATAATACTAATACTAATAATAATAATAATAATAACAATTTCTTTCCCATAGTGCATGGAAACGCAACAGGAACCTTCTTTATAGATATGGACTCTGGCCATGATCTAAATGTTTGACAGCAGCAGGTTCGCTTCAGGATTCTTGATGGATAATGTATGAAGAGACAGGTCCAATCGCATAGATGGCAAACAGCCTCCAAAAGGGGCTAAAGCACAGAAGAGGCAGGGAGGCTCCAAATCCCCTCTCAACCTAAGTGGGTGGTCCTTTCACTGTGGGGTAACCGAGCAGTCGCCAGGCATTTGAAGGGAGGGTAGTGAAGGCTCGCTCTTCAGCCTCACAGCTCACCAATGTGGCCCATGCATCCACAGAATGATATTCACGCTACACTGAGTTTATTAAGAATCCTTGTGCTGGCACTGACCGATCAAATGACAGCCAGTGTTTGAGCCCCCTGAGGATTAAAATGATTCAAAAAAGAATGTGAGAATGACTCGAGAAAGGAGTGATTCAGAAAAAAAGTCAATTTTCATGGATTTAGCACAAACATGAATCAAAGTTATAACAGCAGTCTTGTTGTATAATAACCTGACCTGAGTGTAGAACAAAATAGCCAAGTTCAGGGAAAATGTTTAATTTTCACGAACAATTTTAATAATGCAAATCTAATGACATAATAGTGAAGAGAATTCGCACCATCTGCTGCAAAATGCACTGAAGCAGCATGTTCACAAGAAATTCCTCTGTCTGCTACATTTTGCCTCCAGGAGTCCATGGGAACACTAACATGCTTGAGCAACCTAGTGTAATGCAGATTTACTACATACTGTCACACTCATCACACCTTGCCATGTCAAATACAAGGCTGTTAAAAATGGGGGAAGAAAAAGACTGACAGGCAGGTGGATGCCTGTGCTAGAAGCACCGCTCTCTCCAGCTTCCTACAAGACAAAAGAGAGGAGTAGAGAACACTTGTCACACAAAAAAGGATTTATTGTGAGTGTATGAGGAAAATATTCATCTTTGACAAACTCTGGTCAGACAATCAAACTTGAACCTCATCCTGCATATATTACATTTGGATCTTTGAAAAATGCTCCATTTAGTGTGTATTCCTGATTTTCCTAACTACCAAATACATATATACAAAAAGATAAACTATTTTAGTTGGGTTATAAATAATACATTGGTGAATACAGGAGACATTATATATGAATCATTTATAGATTACGTTGTACAAACTGGTTTGGATTCAACTGTATCTGCAGTATCATCCAAAATTTAGATAATGCAGCAAGCAGGCTGCCAAATGCTAACATATTTTTTTTCATCTATGGAGACAAATTACCAAGCTGTCTCAGAAAGACTGCAGCATTGGAATGAGGAATAATAAAACGCTACTGTCTACCAGCAAAGCACATTAGAACTGTTTAAGTTGGCCTCCACAAAGTCACACATTTCAATTATTTCAAAGGAGTCTCCAATTAAAAGCTGCAAACATGTCTTTTGAATGCAAACTAACACAATTAAAAGTGTTTCAGGAGTGTATTAGAGGAATCAGTTCTGAATTAGTCTACTGAATACACAAGCCCCCCCGGTTTCATCTCCCTTTCTTTTCAGGCTGTCCGAAGAGAGAGGGAGAGGGCTCTTTTTGAAGTCAAAGGGGTTTTCTTTCTTGTTCTCCTTCCCCATTTTCTTTCCTTCTCTCCCTCAGAGGAAAAGAAGATTGAGTCAGCCTAATCTGCTACTTGTACATTTGAATGTGTAGTGAGGAGAGATGATCTTGCTCGCCTGATAATAGCCCAGGTGCAGAGACAGTGGCCATGGCTAACTTGTTCACAGCAGGGGCTGTATATCATGGAGAGGCAGGCCACCCTTTGAAGATGCATGCCTGCTTTCAGCAGCTGATTTGTGACTGTGGAGGCGAGAGCTTTATGGCCAAGCATGAGCAAAGCAGGGAGGATCTACAGCTGGAAAGAACACAGAAAGCAGCGTGACTTTCTGCAGGCTCAAGGGACCGAGGCCACTGAAAATCTATGTAGACAGAGATTGGTAACTGATAGGAAACAATGTATTGTGCCAAATGATGACACAAAGACATTAGGACAGAACAAAATAATCTAGTATCTACACTCTAATGAATCTTCCTCTTTTCCAGACTGTCATTTTTTCAGTAATCAAACTTCTGCTTCTGTTTGCACTAACCATCAAGAGGGTCAAGTGTAAAGCAACCTTGTTCGACTTATTGTTTGGCCTATGGGACTCTGACTCCAATGCTGCCCTTCCACAGTCCCACCTAATGAAGTCAAAGAAAGAAAATTAGCCATGCATTGCATGGGCCCTATTGACAGTGTTATTAAGGTGGCTCAGTACAGGGTTAGAAATGTTCACTCAAAAGGTCCTGCATTCCTATGTTTGTTATTGAGATGGTTATTTACATTGGTCGACAGAAGACCTGGCAGTCCAGTACCGGGCTGGAGAAGGGACATGCCAAAGTCTTCCTCCCCCTAGCTGGATGACAATTAGTGCTGTGAAGTAGCTTGGGACAGCCATTCATGACCAACTGAGTCAGGGAGTGGGAGAGGAGGGGGTTTTTTTGCCTTTGAATTATAGCCATTCGTTTTTCGCAAGTCTTCTCTAGCATGCTAACGGTTCTGAGTTAACGACTTCCCCGTCTGGTTACTGTGCAACTGTGAGCAAGAAACATCTTTTACACTGGTCTGGATCCAGGATCAATTGATTTAATAATAAACAAACATTTAATGCTTTATATAGTGACTAGAAAATAATAAGAAACAAAACTGAGGCTAAAGAAAAGATTAACATATGACAGAATATACGTTAAATAATGTCAATTGAAAACTAAAAACAAGTTACATGTCTTATAGTTCACATATTTTAATTATACATTTTGAATCTGAGATTATGTTGATAATGAATAATTTGGCAAGAACATAACTACCAATTTATTTACTATGCAACAAAGGGTCAAAATAGTGCAGACATTAAAACAATAAAAACTTGATGTGTTTAAAACTAAATGTTCAAGAATTTCATGACATCCATGTGAATGACTGTGTATGTGAATGAAGGAATGAATCTGTTGAGAAGGGTGTGACTTATAATGGAGGTGCATCTAACAACAAGACAAAGATCAGAATGTCCAGGTAATCCGTGCTGTTAAACAGGAGATGTGGGTCATGCTGCAGCTTGAGATCATAATGTACCTGCAGCAAAACCTGTTAGTAGGTAAAAGTATGTACAGACAGCTTCATTATTGGCACCATTAGTAAAGATATATAAAATGGTCATGAAAACATGTCTTTGTGGTATACATTTAAATATAAATTATATATTTTAAAAATATACCAAAATGACATGTCACAAGTATTGATAATTATTTGTTTCCATTATTATGCCATCTATATTGTGAAGTGCCAATATTTTTATAAATTGTAAGAACTACTTATAATGCTTGATAGGACATGGAACACAAAATCTCAGACACTCCTCAATACCTACTCTCTCTAGACACTCTCTAGAGTCATAGATCATTGTGGATCCTCTCTCTGCACCTCTATTAAGCCCACAGGTTTTCAACCAGTTAGATTAGGAATGACCATGTGATAAGTTTGACTGTATGTTCACTAAACCATTTTTGGTACTTTTGTACATATTGTTTTATCATCCTCTGGAAAATTTGCCAAAAATGCTGTAGCTGCTTAGAAGACGCTGGCAGATTTTTACTTAAAATCTTTTGTTACGTCATGGGTCCATGATGACATGTATTCTAACTAGATTCCCACAGCCTTTAAAGCAGCCCCAAAACATCAGATATCATCCACCATACTTAACAATGGGGATTAGGTTCTTTTAGAAATAACCATAATTATTTTATACCAAATTCACCTCAAGTTTTTGTCTTATCCATTTCCAGTTAAAGATCAAATGCACCTAGTAAGGCGGGTTGTGGTTAGATGAAAGAAAAATATTTTCTCTTATGGCTTTTAAATATTTTGTTGGCATGGAGGTGGTGACTAATTATAGACTTGGAGATTTAGCAACATTAAAATGATATCAACTTCTCCAACTATCCTCCCACGATCCTTTGAGCATTTTTGGCCTTTTAAACCACCCTTTTCACGGTGTGTGGGGGCACAATGGAAGACTGGTTCATTGCATATTCAGCTGTTTTAAGCATTTAAAATGAAGGTGAACTTACATTTCTCAAGATGTTACAATTTCTTTGTAAATTCTCAAGTTGTTAAATTGGGGACTACAGTAAGAAAAACTGCTGATGGAAACACAAAGATGTTTTTGTTTCCTTTTAATGGTTTATTACAGACCACAAGCCATTTGATTTCTCTCCATTTCATCATTCTGTGCTTCTGTTAATTAACTTACAATGCCTACATTTAATGTCATAATCAGGGTATGAAAATGCTCCTCTGAGAAATTCATGTCATCAGGGATTGTGCGATGTGTGACAGCACTAACTCCAGCAATGGAGTCATATCTGGTGTTGTTTATTTACTGCCTCATTAGCATCCACAAGCATAAACACGTTCAGCTACAGTAACTAACAAAGGGCCTCCTGAGTATTATGACTGCAATAGAAAGCTCTCATAAACTGAACTCACAGTCATTAAATCTGTATATAGGTGAACTGCTCAATTGAGTTCTGATTTCTAGCTAATGTTGTTTGCTTTGTTCTGAAACCAAGAAAATATGAATAATTACATATTTATATGGCATTGCTTTATTATTTCAGTGTAAATAATATATTCCACCTGATCCAAAATAATGTTTAGGCAGGTGTCAATCTGATGATGCACGGTTTCCCAGCAGAACATTGCCCAGAGCGTCACGCTGTCTCCACTGTTTTTTTTTCTATCCAGAACGCATCCTGTTGCCATTACTTCTAAATGGCAAACACGTATCCGGCTACCCATCATAAGAACTAAATTGTTTCTAAATGCAGTTATGATGCTTGTATACCCATTGTAGACACTTTGCACAACATCAATGCAATCCCATAATCAGCAAGACGCAAAGCACTTCTGACACATTTCATCTGTAACCAGCATTGAAAATATCTGTGACTTGGGCATTTCTGGTGGTTTGAACCCGATGTCCAAACCTTCATTGTTCTTGCATACCAATGAGACTCCAAACTGTATAATACATATACCAGACCTTGAGAATTACAATCGTGACAAAATAATCAAGGTTATTTGATGTAAGTTGTTGTCCAAAATGGGAACCAACCCAGGTCTACTGCAGGGCTCACAAATACACATGCACCCACACACACTGAGACACTTCAGGAACTGACCTAACTAATGTCTTGGGAATGTTGTAGGCGACTGGAATATAAATTGGAGGAAATAATTATTTGATCCCTTTCTGATTTTGTAAGTTTGCCTACTTACAAAGATATGAACAGTCTAAAATTTTATGGGTAGGTTTATTTTAACAGTGAGAGATGACAGAAAATGACATTGTATAAAATATATACATTTAATTGCATTTTGCAGAGAGAAATAAGTATTTAATCCCTCTAGCAAACAAGACTTAATACTTGGTGGAAAAACCCTTGTTGGCAAGCACAGTAGTCAGGCGTTTTTTGTAGTTGATGATTAAGTTTGTGCATATGTCAAAAAGAATTTTGGTCCACTCCTCTTTGCAAATCATCTCTAAATCATTAAGATTTTGATGCCGTCGCTTGGCAACTTGAACCTTCAGCTCCCTCCATAAGTTTTCTATAGGATTAAGGTCTGAAGACTGGCTAGGCCACTCCATGACCTTAATGTGCTTCTTTTTGAGCCTCTTCTTTGTTGCCTTGTCTGTATGTTTTGGTTATTGTTGTGCTGGAAGACCCAGCCACAACCCATTTTTAATGTCCTGGTGGAGGGAAGGAGGTTGTCACTCTCTATTTTACAATACATGGCTCCATCCATTTTTTCACTGATGTGGTAAAGTAGTTCTGTGCCATTAGCAGAGAAACACACCCAGAAACATAATGTTTCCACCTATATGCTTGACAGTGGGGACGGTGTTCTTTGGGTCATAGTCAGCATTTCTCTTCCTCCAAACACAGCGAGTTGAGTTACACAGCATCTTCTCCCAATCACTCTCAGAATCATCCAGGTGTTTATTTGCAAACTTCAGACGTGCCTGCACATGGGCCTTCTTCACTGCAGGATTTTAATCCATTACGGCATAATGTGTTACCAATGGTTTTCTTGGTGACTGTGGTCCCAGCTGCCTTAAGATCATTAACAAGTTCCCCCCGTGTAGTTTTAGGCTGATTTCTCATCTTCCTCACGATTAAGGATACCCCACAAGGTGAGATTTGGCATGATCAAGTTCGGTTGACAGTAATTTTGTTTTACTCCCATTTTCTTACAATGGCACCAACAGTTGTCTCCTACTAACCCAGTGTCTTACTTATGGTTTTCTAGCACATTCCAGCCATGTGCAGGTCTATGATCTTGCCCCTGACATCCTTAGAAAGCTCTTTGGTCTTGCCCATGTTGGAGAGGTTAGAGCGCGACTGATTAATTGAGTCGGTGGACAGGTGTCTTTTAAACAGGTAACGAGTTGATTAGGAGCGTCTATCTGATCTGTAGGAGCCTGAACTCTTAATGTTTGGTAGGGGATAAAATACTATTTTATACAATGTAATTTTCAGGATTTTTTTTTTCGATATTAGATAGATATTTCTCACTGTTAAAACAAACCTACCATTAAAATTATAAACTTTTTATAACTTTGTAAGCGGGCAAACTTACAAAATCAGCAAGGGATCAAATAATAATTTTCCTCCGCTGTATGGAAGAATTCCACACAGGCAAGGGGAGTAAATGCAAGGCAGTTAACTCAAATTTGGGTCTCTGGGGCTGTGAGGCAGCAGCATTAGTGCTGCCCCTCTATGTAATATATATGTCATAAATTTACCTATATGTAAACATTATTATTAAACATTCAATATTAAATATTCATTGTTATATATTAGTACTAAATTACTGTAGTCCACAATGAGCTGCAAATACATATACATTTGTCTAATGTATAATCTCTGTCACATATATGCTTGCCAAATTATATACTGCTTTAAAAGTATTACATTTCACAATCTCTAGCTTGCTGGCTGCATCAGTAAAAAGCAATGAACATTCTGGTCACTGCAGAAGTCTGTCAATTGAGACAATGAAACACATTTGCTCAAGTTGAATTAATGCTATTCTGCTAAACAAGCAAACACTACTACAACGTGGATTTTCTCCAAACTATAGTCCTTTCCCCCCAAACTGCCAATGGACAGATGGTTTGGTGTATAACTCTTTTCCTGTGGAGGATAATCTCACACTAGGCCCTGGCACAGGCACAAACTTGCACAGTCTGCCCTCCATTCGAAGACATCTTAAAGCTGCCATGGGGAGGCTGGTGACTTAACATAAATTAGACCACCAGGGAACAGCGAGATCTTGCTCTGAAGGAGGGCAATATTGTGAATGAATAAAGTCCACATCCGGTGAGTTACTGTGAGAAAGGCCTTAACTACTGGGTTGTGGTTATTCAACAAAGACTTTAGGTATCCATTTCTCCATAAAGTCAAACATTAAAAATTACAATAAAGGAAATTTTAAAATGTGTTTGTTTTTTATATTTAATTTGACTTTTATTTCATTACAGACAGTATGACCCTGTTCAACCCTATTTTAATTCATTAATAAGCATCCATTCCTGCATTTCAGGCCATCCCAAATATTTGAGATGATGTCAATTTAGAAATAGTAATGAGTGAAATAATTGACATGTTTAAAATCAATGTTTCTCAATGAAAAAGTGGAATACATTTGCACATTTCTCCTGCTACAATGTATAATATCATTAAACGATTCAAGGATTTTGTGTAGCAATTTCAGTGTGTAAATAGTAAGGGCAAAAGTCTAAGCTGAGCATCTGTGATCTCTGATCCCTCAGACAACACTGCAGAACCATCATTCATCATTAGCCAATATAACATCATGGGCAAGGGATTACTTTGGCCTTTAGTGCTTTGTTAAGCACTAAAATAAAGAGTTACATTCACAAATGCCGCTTACAACTTTACAGTACAAAACAAAATTCTTATGCCCAAAAGTGGTGTCCACTTCTCTGTGCTATGAGGTATCTGGGATGGACCATCACACAGTGTAAATGTATTGTGATCATACAAATCCGTTTTCCAGAGATTTTTACTACGTGCTCCAGACAAGAGAAGAAAAGACCATCCAGACTGTTATCAGCAACAAGTCCAAGGATTTGCCATGGCATGGGGCTGTGTCGGGTGCCCTTGACAACACTTGGCAACACTTCTGTGATCAAAAAGTTTAAAGCAAAATTTTAGATGTCATCTTTTCAAGGTACATCTATCAATTTTTCAGCAAAGCAATGCAAAACCACATGCTACACACATTACTAATTGAAGATTGTAAGGGTATTGGACTGGCATGCGACCTTTTTACAGTTAGATTGCTACAAAATAACACCTGACACACCAAATTGCTTGGTATCCTCTGTGCCAAAACGTCTTAAGCTTGGTGAAAATAAATGGCAACATTACAAAGTGGTAAATGCTTAACCATCCCAACTTTAAGAAAAGTCTTGCAGGCCTGAAATACAGGAAAGGTTGTTTATTAACAAATATAACGAGGCTGACCAGACAAAAGATGAAATATCTCAGGTTATTGTCTGCAGTGAAATAAAAGTCAATGTTAGAAACACTGCTTTTATTGATTTACTGATTGATTGATTGATTAATTGTACATCATTTTAAGCATAAAAGAAAAGTGTCAGCAGTGACAGGTTTAAAATAGCAGAAAAATAGTCTTCAAGTCTTCAACTAAGCAAAATATCCCTAGAGAATGTCCTATAATCAAATAATCCACTTGCAAATTAAGTACTGGTATCATACACTCTCATTCTTTATAGATAAATTGTAAACAATTATTATTTCATATAATGTTTAGTGTAACTAACAAACCAAATACTGTATAGCACAAATACAGTTAATCCACGTGTCCTCTAAAGCTAAGATTAACAGCCTACTGTTTGTTATTTTGCTGTTTGTTAATAGTCAGACTTTGGTTGTGTTTGCAGTGGCTGTGTTTGAGTGTCAGTAGCTCACTGAAGTGGACACTTCAAGTGTGATTAACTGTGAAGGGACACAGGGAACACCAGTGGCTGCTAATTAACCCCACATTGTGCTTTCCTAACAAAAGTACAAAAGAACAAAGTCGAATTTAAATGCGAGAGATTATCACGATAACAAAAGTAGTGAATCTTGCTCCTGATTTGGAATTTTCACAGTGATTCTGACAACATGGGATTAGATCAAAGCCTGATCAAGTTACATTAGCGGGACAATGGGGCCTTGTTATTCGACAACAAGGGGCTTCCATCTGCATGTCACAGAGGCCCATTACAGACAACTGTCAGCTTCCTCTGTATTTAAATACAGTAGTGTGAATTTTAAGTACACTAAACATGTGCTTCAGATAGAGAAATATGCTCATCAGCAGTGCTGTGTAAAATAATAGTCAAAATAACAGTTGTCATCTTTCTTCTATTAATTGTTATTTAGTAATTATATATGTTTAATAGGGCAAGAGATGAAAAGGGTTTCAGATTGGGAGTTTACAACTTATTTTTCTCGTTTTTTAGTGGAAATGTGGCAAAGGTGACCCACACTGACAGTGCTAATCATCTGCATTTCATCTAACTTCTGGATCTGACCCCTAGCACTTTTCTCACCTCTTCTGGCCCTTCTGCCTTTGAAGTACAACTGAGAGTGTTACTTTATGGTGCAAGAGATAAGATCTCAGAAAGAAACAGGTAATAAATTAACTTGTTTGTGGCACCTGAAGAGATGGAACATTCAGTACAAACTATTCACATTTGTAACGCTGTAACACAAAAAAAAACCTTTAATACCCAAACACAATGTTACAGTGAAAAGAAAATGCTGAATACCAGATATCTGTGATTGGCTTTAACTTTTAGAGAGATTATGTGGGTGTTTGAGTAATGCACGGGACAAGCTAAAACAATGCACAGTGCTGTCAATTCCTGCATATTTAGAGAAAGTATAGTCCGTTCACATACCATTGTTAAGGTAAGTCACGGGTACCTCAGGGTAACCTATTTCAGATGCAACAGTCTAAATATATATAAACAGAAACTCTCTCTGACAGGACTAAAAAAAGCACCCAGGGAGAAGCCTATACTCATCCCCTTCCTTATTCTGGAATGATTAGTTTGATATTGTATTAATCTGGCTGACTGCCAACATATGTTGTCTTCCAAGTCAAATACAAAAACAGAGTGTGAACCCCAGGCTGATGGCCTACATTTCACTTTTCAGTACGTGTCAAAACTGTGTATAGAATCCCACACTACATAATGGTCAGGTTTGAGCTAAAATATGATGCATTCAATTTGTTGATAAGGGTAGATACTTAAGTAGGGCTTGTGATTGGTTGCATAGCATGTTTCGAGGGTGGTGGAGCTGCCAGAACTGGAGTCTAAAGGGTGATAAATGGGAAGAGGTGCAGCTCATGCTGGGCCATGTCTGAACCTGTATGGCACCAAGGAGGTTGTGCAGTTTAACTGTGTCTATAAGGAAAAGCAGGTGTGAATAAGTTTGATGTTCTTCCATGTGTTACAATGTGTTAATTTATGGGGTTTGTTAATCCAAACAGAAACGACTGCCTTTAAAACACAAAAGTGAATTCGCAAAAGCGGTGCACTGCATATAAATAAGCATTCTAAAAACTTAGGACCTTAACAGTGTTATGTAATAAATATTAAGGACTGGTAAATTAGGTGTGAGCAGGTGAACTCAAACAAATGTGCTTTTCACGTTGCTGTTCAGCTGACCTTAAGGACCAGTGAGACAGGACAGCATATCTGTAGCAAATTTAGGTGATGGCAAAGACCTTTAAAACTAAGATCCTGTGTAATAGCTCCTATTATCACCTTCTTGTGATAATACACATCCTTATCATGAATAACAATTAGTTCTACTTTCCCTGTCCCAGCTATGCTAAGTTACCCCATTAACATTAACAGGGAGTTTTGAGATTAAGTGCACCCAAACAGGAAAAACCCATTAGGGTTACTTGTAAGTAGTCAACACCTACAAATGCCAATGAAGAATAAATTATGGATTGAGTTAAAATAAACAGTGCATCAATTTATAAATAGTGAAATAGCGCATATTCGTGTATAAACAAAATATCTGCCATGTAAATGTAAACTGTGAGGCATTATTTCACTTCCTGGTTTCTAGAGACTAAATGAATCATTATGTAATTAAAAAAACATGTAAAATGTAGGTTTATTTTTTAATATCATCACATATTTTATGTTTTCCATATCCTATTTACTGGGACAATATTTAGAACTGTAAGTACTTTACAACACTGCGAGTCCCATTAGGCCTATATTCTATGCCATGTCTCAGTGGAATATGGCACACACCTCCCACTGACAAAATTTGTTTCACTGTCACTACCCAGCAGTGTGAATCAGATGTTGACATAGTAATTTCATGCACATGTGGGTGTTTGGCCCAGTCTGGCTCCCTCTTCATCCCAGCCCTCTGCTGCCTTCCCTGTCCACTATTGTCCATTCCACCTGCATCTGTCACCCATAGTGATGTGCTTGACCCCCAACTGTGAATCAAACTTAAGAGAAAAGAATGTGTAGTTGTAGCACAGAATTTGTCAGCAAGGTATACCAAGCAGTCAAGGAATGACAGTGATTAGTTATTATTTATTGACACACTGATAGTACTAAATAATATAAACTGTGAACCAATAATTAATATTGATGTGATTGCCAGCTAAACAGCCAACTAAGGGCCTGATATTGTCGATTATCTATAATTCTAAAAAAGTGTCACCATCTGCGGATATAAATGTATTTATTTAATAAGCCTATGTGTGTGTATAAAAATAGGCAAACTGCATAGCAGATCAAAACGTGTTAACAATTGCTTGCAATTTGTTAAGTTTCCAGTGAAAACCTAATGTAATGTTAGTGCGCTAGATTTTTTTCAATCACTGATGAAAATAAATGATATAAAAACAACATAAGGGATCTTTGCTGTATTCGATTTTTCATTCCTGTGTCAAACTTTCAGTGAAACAGTGTGGCAGTAAAGAAGATATTGCAAATAATGTATGTACTTTTTTAAATGTCGTGTATTTTTTTAAAAGTTGTAATTAAGGGCTTACAAGTTTACTTCATATCTAAACCACTGACCCTGAATCCTTTATGATTTAGATTGTACTTTATATATTGTTTATGATTACAATATTTAAATATGATAATTACCCTGGACCTCCACCCAGCTCTTAGTACTGCAAGTTATGTTACCCCAATAAAGCATTTTACCAATAATCAGGCAATAACCATTCCAGTATTTTCCAGGTTGTGTTTGATTTTTTTTTGCCATGGATAACATGTAGTAAGCAAATCATTAATTACACATTCTAATTACCACAGACTGCTTTAATGAATTATTTCACTTAAGCTTCCACATTGTGCTTTTGCACGGCATGCTCTATATTTTACCTCCCTACCGAAAATGAACTTCTTCTTTGTAGTAACAGAGCGCCGAGACAAAACAACAGGTTTCTCTTTGATTAGACAGCTCAGTTCATGTATGTGTTAATGTATGGAAAAGTGCCTGAAAACACTCACTGCATTATTAAGTCTACAGAAGAAGGGTGTGATATTAAAAAAGGTTATACATAGATATTTTGAATGGGTATGCAACAAATGGGCATGTGCATGCAAGTAAGGTGCAAACTCCCTGAGTAATAAATGTTAAGATGTCACTTGCAGGACTATCAACAGTTTCTGTCTAAGTATTTAAACTAATGCCCAGTAAGTCAAAGTTGAAAACTATTTTAATTACATAAATAAATAAAAGAAACATACTGAATTATTTTGAGAGCCATGTTAAGTATATTGCCTGCTGACAGTGATCAATAAGACAATTCCTGCCACATTCCTGGTAAACTGACAATTTAATACAAAAACTCTGAATGAAAAAATAGCTCATCTTCTCTTTTTTAGTTATTTGTTTTATTCGTCTTGTTCAAATAATTGCAATATAAATAGGTTTTACATCATCCACTCTTTCAAAATAACACTGAATAAATACGCCTCTGTCTGAGCTATAACAGAGTAAACAAAGATATGGCACACACAAATAAAAATAGGAATAAAACCAAGCAACACTGTTGTGCAAACAGAGTCTAGGGGGAGGGGTTGGATATAAATTCCAAAGGGCTCTCTGAGCTCGTTTCCTAGTCCCCCAGTCAGCTATGTGTTTGTGAGAAATCAGCCTTTTTGTCTCTCTGGAAAAAAGGCTAAATCTACATCGGTGGCCCAGTCTAAGTTTGCAATTCTTTGCACTTTCTATTCAGTTGAATGGGAGTGAATGAAGTGGCCAGAGGACCCTTTTATTTGATCAGCTCACTTGCATAAAGTGACGGAATTCTAATGTATTTGCTTAATATCCCGGAGAAGGCTGTTGCTCTCTGGGCGGAGATGAAAACAATACACCTGTTTCTTACATTCTGATCGCCTTTGTAATATGTTCCGAAATAGCCTAAATGTTTAAAATGTACATAACCACTTAAAAAAGTTCACAAAAGAATAAATGCACATCAACTGAAAGCACGGAACAATATCAATAAAACCTGTACCTACGACAAATGTAAACTATGTGAATAAAATATATTTGTGCATTTACAATAAACGAATAATCTGAACAGAAAAGTGAAATTACGGTACTTGGAAGATGCGCTAAATTTTCTGCATTATTTTATTTAGACTACATATTGCAGCAGCAGTTTTAAATGCGCCCGTACATCCTAATGTGCATGTACATTTGCGCTAAGCGATGTTTAAAGGCAGTAAGAGAGAGCAGTGAGCTGCATGAATGCATGGCTTTCTGCGCTGTGACTCTGCCACAGCAGCTCCGTGCATCCTAATCAAGCCCGCGCTTCATTAACTCACATCGCCTTTTGCAATAGGGTTACAGAATAAAGAAAGTGTGTACTGATCCTCTCCCTGCGCTCTCACAAAGTCTCTTCTCTGCAAGCATGATCGAATTCTGTTATGGAAATGGGTACGATACAATATGAAAGTGGATTTATTGTTTTATGATTATTATTATTATTGTTAAAAATTATTAATAATATTATTATTGTTATTATTATTATTATTATTATTAGTAGTAGTAGTAGTAGTAGTAGTAGTAGTAGTAATAATAATACAAGTAATTAATACATAATAATATTATTAATAATAATAATAATAATAATAATAATAACCATTATCCCATCATCAGCATATATGGTGTACCCTCCGTTCTTGATGTGCAAAATGTCAAAATGAAATATCCACTAATAAAATATCCCCTAATTTTTGTGAGCAGTGTATGCGAGCAAATAAACAAAAATCTGAAAATATTTAAGGTTTGCATAATTTTAATGGAAAAATATTCTGATGACCAAGTTTATAATTTAATGCAGACAATTTTGCACACTTAGAAAAAGCTCGCATGCTTGCAGCAAAACAACACAAAGTTTCCAAAAGGCATGCTTTATAATCCGACCAAAAAGTGGTACAAATTTACGGCATTTAATACACATGGTCACCACAGATTTAAATTAAATGCTTCACACAAAAAAAACATCTCCCGTAAAATAGAGATAATCTAAAACATCGAACTAAAAAGTGCATCATTTAACACAATTTTATATCACATATTTGCAATTATTCACATATATATTTACTTATATTTCGCCTTTCACGGTCATCCTTTTAAAAGTAAGTCTGAAGTTTGATACCGGAGCATATAAAGTCATGGTTAGAGATCCATGTAGATATTTACTGACAGTGTAGTTTGGTACGCGATAAAAAATACACGATTTGTTCTTGCAAGTCGTACAATCGTGTAGAAAAGTTGGCATTTCAAGTTGAACTAATGTATCGAATAGGATAATGTTTTGGGTAACTTTAGCAACGTGTCAAATGTGTTCTTTCACGTTACCTAGAAGTGTATAAAAGTAAGTGAGTTAAATTGCCTGTTAGGACATTAATAATTACATCTTGCAACTAAATTAATCTGAAATTAAACCATGTGAACAGTCAGGTGCTGTGATTATTATTATTATTATTTTTAATAATCAACAGCCATTTGATTTTTCTGTTCTTGGAAGAAGACAAAATATTTTTCTGTACTCGGTCTGGCCTATTTAAAGCAACATATACAATCATAAAACACATACACATAAATTAACATCACTGCAACACACATATAGCTCCTGTCTTGATTGTTTAGCGGTAAGCTATTTTTGTGGTAAACGCTTTGAGGACTACAATCGAGATAAAACTTTGGGGAAGGTTTTTAATTACGTCCAAAGCTATATACTAAAGCACTAAATTGTCAAAATAGTACGGCGCCTGTTAGGTTAGGATTTGAACAACAGTATTAGCTGTGCTGTGTAACTTTATAAAACAAACAAACAAACAAACACAAAACTAACAAACCGCCCCTTGAAACGAAATGTCATGATAGCCAGCGGATTTGTGTAATAATGCGACGTTTAAAAGTTCTGAATAAGGTAATAGCAAGTGTCTTCGGAAATGCAAATTCTACCGAAACTGGATCAAACTGGATGCACCATAATATTCTGACAGGCTGTGTTTAGTACAGTAGTACGGGGATTGGACATAAGCGTGGACCTGTCTATCGGCCTCCAGTTGATAATGGCGGAAAGTGTCCGTCAACTTTGGCTCGCGTCAGTGCACGGCGACCGACTGCAGGGTTGCCGGCCCGCTCAGCGCGTCACTTGGGTTGGCCGGGCTGCTTTGGCCAGTGGCGGTGTGAGGAGATGTGGGACTCAGTGACTGAGGAGAGTTCGTGAGAAAGGCTGGCAGATGTGACGGCATGGGCTTGATGGGCACCGGCACGGCTGGCAGACTTTGAGCGCCGTGACACAGCGACTTAAGAGGCATGCCGTATCCGTAATCACCGCTCGCCACTGAGATGGGCGCTGCACTCTCCAGCGCTCCCGCACCGTACATGTGAGGCCAGGCTGTGGCGAGCTGACCGGGCAGAGGGTACCCGGCAGACATGGAAGGCATGGCGGAGAATGCCAACCCACCAGGCACTTTGTAGTCACGGGCGATGATGTTCTCGATGGCGAACGGATGCTTGAAGGTTGACGGCGGAGGAGTGGTCAGGTTGTAGGCGGGTACGTGTGGCAGGTGCGCGCCGGTGGCGGACAGCGCGCTCAGGCGCAGCTTGGCGTGCTGCTGTTGCAGGTAATGGGCCGCTTCCGACGGCTTGCTGGGCGCCAGTGGGTCCGACATGAGCACCTTGAAGCGCTTGCGGCGCCGCAGGAAACTGCCGTTCTCAAACATGTCACCGCAGTTCGGGTGCAGTGCCCAGAAGCTGCCCTTACCCGGTTGGTCCGGCCGCCGCGGGATCTTAATGAAACAGTCGTTGAAGGACAGGTTGTGGCGCAGTGAGTTCTGCCAGCGCTGCGTATTCTCGCGGTAGTAAGGGAAACGGTCCATGATGAACTTATAGATCTCGCTGAGTGGCAGCATCTTCTCGGGGCAGCTCTGGATCGCCATGGCCGTGAGCGATATGTACGAGTACGGAGGTTTCTGGTCACTGTACGTATTTCTGCCCGGACGAGGCATCCTTTGATTTTTATTAATGAACTCTCGAACTGATTCGTTATTAGAACTGTGTCCGAAAGGAAGAGCTCTAATCGCGGAGCACAAAACAAGAGAAATAAGGAGTTTACCAACTTTGAGAGCGCTGAAAGATGAGAGCCTGGTGCTGCAGCATTCGCTGGTTACGTGGGACTGCGCTGCTGTGGGTCAAATAAAAGCCAAGTCTGCAAGCCTGCTTCTTTAGACGGGTTGTCAGCTTTAGCCTACTTAAGCAAACGGGGAGCAGGATTCCTCTTGCAGTCAGTCGAATGGACGAGATAGCCCTCTTTTCCTCTTGCTTGATAAGGTGAGCTAAGTGCCTGCCTCCATGGCCTTCCTCGAACCATCTGATAGTTTTATGTGGTGACATGAGCAGAAAAGACCCCCGGAGCGGCGCTTCATTAATGTGCCACTTCTTTGCTATCACATGACAATCGCCTTGGGAGGAGGAGGAGGAGGTGGCGGCGAAGGAGGAGGAGGGGTGGGTAGGAGAGAGGCATAATCTGGTTTCATTTACACCTATTTACACGGACACCTTGGGCCAATAGGAATCATTTCCATTTGAAGACAGAGCAAAGGGGGTGAAAAGGCTCGGCAAACCGGAATTGAACCACGATGGCACCCAGTAGCAGTGTGTGAAGGTATGCACTAACCTTTCTGTGGGCTTCGCAGGGTGCTTGGTCTGCAATTCACGCGTACAAATGGAGCTACTAAGCAATGGGATGTTTGACATGGAAATTGGTTGGCACTAGCTCTCAGTTTGCATTGTATTGTTATGGCTACTTTTTGTCTGTTTGCCGTGAAGACAAAAATCGTCTGACTTTTGCTTTGCTCACTGTCACGGCTCTTCGGAGCAAAATGCCAGCTGCATCTCCAACGTAAACACGAGGATATAACAAATTAGGCACTGTCTTTACCATAGTACTGCGAATTTGCATTTGAATCTTTTTTGTGTGCTAGGGTTATTTCATGTACCAATTGAATAGTGTGTCAGTTCAGTAACTTATCCTCACATTTACAAATGTTTACTCCAGAATCTAAAAGACCTGAACGTAACAAGACACACAGAGCTCAAGATCTCATTTGTTCCACTGAACAAAAAAAACCGTAATGCAGTTAAAGTCAATGGATTAAAGTCATCTAACAGAAATTGCCAATGTGTGGTATTTGAAAAGACCTAATCTCTGTATCGATGTTAAAAGACTCATTATTTCTCTTTTAAATGCGCAGACACATCCTACAATATTAAGTGCAACACTCGAAAAACCTCTTCACATAACAAATGGAAAGCCTATATAAACATAAAGAGACGAAAGTGCCTGGACTGTATAATACACATAAAAGTAAAACGGGTTTATTAAATATAGTAACAAAACTAACCCAATTCAAAATGATTGCCAATAAAAATACAAATGAAGATTGATAAATATAACTTCGTAAAAAGTGACACCACTTGTAATGTTAAGGAACTATTAAACATTTATTTTAACTAGGTGTAGGCCACTAGTTAAAGTCCAGGATTAGCAATGGTCGACGCACAAACAGCTATACAAAACACAAAACCCTCCTTGAAACGAAACTTCATGATGCCAGGCAGCCTTTTGTATTCATGTAAAACAAATTGAAAAGTACTTCAGAAATGCAAATAAAGCTTTTAGGGTGGTGTTGCGAAAACTGTATAAAATATCCATAAGTCAATTATATGAATGCGAAAACCAAATGGAAGCCCTATTTTGAGCAATAGCCATTCAAGCTTTATTTTGCAGGGCTCACCAAGGGCCACCTTTCCGCTTGGTGGGTTTGCAATAGTGTGGACCACACACGCGCTCGCGGATTTGCTCATAATTTATGCAAATTTTCTTGCATAAATCCACAATGCGACCCTTCAGAGCTCTGACGGATTACCAACAGAATCGCTCATCCAAGTGACTGCAAGATAAAATACACGGGTTATTAGGACGTTTCTTCAGTTGTAACACTGTAACAAACATTACGGTGGAGGTCTAATCAAGCAAGGTCATGAGAAATGTTACCAAAAAAAAAAAAAAGAATACCAGGCAGTTAATATTTACTAAACTATGAAAGGAAAAGGAAAGCCGTATAGTTTCCTTGGTTGCTACAATCTCCGTGTCAGCAACACTTTCCGGGCTAGAAAGTCAGCTAGCTCCACGCTGTGACTTTCACACGGGCTTTTTACATGTCACCACTTCTTTCTCTGTTCCTCATAAAGTACCTCTTTTAACATGTCATTCTCCTGTTTGTGTATTGACAGAAAAGAGCCAAAGGACTTCGTTTTGCAGACCTATTTTTTTCCTGAAAGAAGGTTTTCAAAGTGTCCCGGCTGGAAGCAATGTCGATCAAACCTTTTCAGTCATAGCTGAAGCATTCTGCAATAAATCTGTCGTTTTAGCATTGTGCCACATTATCCTGAACATCGTAAACTATCTGCCATGACACGTTCTTCGTTGTTAAATTGTGTTCTTGAAAGTGCAGGTATGTAGTAATATTTGTATTTACAAATAAAAGCTGAGTATTATTATTATTATTATTATTATTATTGTCGCTGTTATTAATAACAACAACAACAACGACAATAATAATAATAATTATAATACATACATACATACATACATACATTAATAACAATTTAAAATTGAACTTGCTTAGCCTAGTTTTTATGTCATGAATGAGTTCAGTGATTTGGACACCAACAAGCTGTTCGAATCGACTTGCAATGTTTTCACACTTCATTACGCGCACAATGGCACAGTATCAGTGTGTGAGTGGGGACCACCCAACTCATCTCACAGTTTACATTTGCAGGATTAAATAGTCGGTAGCCATGGTGTAAATTGTCTGTCCTTAATTTAACATTTAAGCAATTAAGGAATAGCATAATTACAAAATCGATTTCCTTGCGCACTAAAACGTTCGCTTTGTTTTTATAATGTAGGTCTCCATAAGCCTGTGATATTGTCGACCCCTGAAATCTCCACCATTCATCTCATTTTCGTTCTTCATCATGCCAGAACTTGGGAAACGGCGCAGTGGCTGTAGATCAACTGTACAATGTGTTCGCGAGTTTAGTCATTTGTACAGGCCGAACAATGGCTGAGCTAAGCCAAATTGCGCTGCACTTGTGAACCGGGACTCTGGCCTTAAGTATCTTTTACAGCGGGGGTGTGTGGAGGTGTTGGGGGAGGCCATAATTTTGTGTGCGTACAAAAAAAAGAGGAAAAACAAAGGCACTCTCTGCAGTCATCTCAAAGTAGAGTAGTGAGGCGTAACATTCCCAGGGCGACGGGACACAAAAGCTTAAGGTCATGGGGATGAAAAGGGGAATCAAACAGCCACTTTCACACGTCTGCCCTTCATCACCGCTAAGCCAGCACAATGGCAAACAAATGCTGCTCAAAGACCATTCCGCTATAATGTGACCAATGATAGCAAAACAATCTTGTCAGATGACCTATCGGTGAGGGGCGAGGTGTACCACCCATACTCCAGAACTCACTAAGAGGTGCGCAAACTTATGGCATATAAGCTACCACTGAAATGAACCCGGACTGGTCAAACACTATTGAGGAGGCAATTAAGGGGGAGAAAAAGAAAAGCTAAACGACAACAACGATAATAGCCATCATTAATTAACTCAAACACGGTATCATCTATAGCACCATCAACACCACTAATAATAATAATAATAACAGGATATAACATGCGACGAGATTTAATACAAATTAACTTTTCTAGGAAACAACCCAATCTCCGTCACGTTGTGCAGTCATTAAAACACAAAGGCAATATGCAAGACAAGTCAAGAGTTGAACCCACACTGGCTTCTACACTGCTCACAAATAAAAAAAAATACTGTTTTTAAAAACAGTATATTAAAATGTATTCAATCTGTTGCTCAGTGTCAGTGCTTCACCAGCTACATTACTTCTGTCCGGAGGCAATGTGTGTTTACCAAACACTAAAGCATAAAACATAATTACTGACTGTCTTAACTGACATTGTAACGCAAACATGCCTATAAATTTGTATTTGAAATGCAACATGAATAGCTTTATAATAGTTATCATTTAACAATGTGCCGTCTACCGAGGATCAAGTGCTGTGGATAAACTGTACACGCATGGTAACATTCATACCCGCACTTTTCATTACTACTTGACTCTTAATAAAATGCATTAATATTTAAGACCATGCCAGGTAATTATAAAAGGAACTGTCACTATTGTGCAGATTTCATTTTATTTCATAACCATTAGACGTGTTCAATATACATATAGATACTATACATTTACTGTCTGAAGACCTATTCCTATACAAGTGATCGCATATTATTACACTTAGCCTGCAGCGTGAGCGTCCAGAGAGCTTTAATAAAACGATTAAATACATATTGCGCCTTTAGTCAATCACTTTGATTTTTTTAAAAGGTCCAGTAAGTATGGTAATCTGGCCGTTTGCTCTAGGTAAGACGCAGTTCATTTCCTACAAAGGTTAGCTGGATAAACACGAGGGCTGGCCCATACAGCGGCTCGCATATTAGTATGCACGTAAAATTAATTAGCTGCTTTTCGGCGACATCAAAGAAGTACCTGGGAGAACGGAGCCTCCAGGGCATGGCCAACATATGCCCGGATTACACTTAATGGACTAATTACACGAATTAGACATTCATTATACAGCACATCAGGTGTAAAGTGTGTCTCAGCTGAGCGTGGGTTGGGACGGGGAGGCATCAAGAGGGGGTTTACTAAAAGTCGGGTCAAGACTCATTTGTCTTAACCACCGTTTTTCACCAGAAGGTGCAACGAGGCCAGTGTACAGAAAAGAAATGATCTATACTTTTTAGTTAGTCGCATTAAATGCATTTTTATTATAAGACTAATTCTAACTAAAAAGCAACATCATTATATGATTTAAGTGCACAATAATGCAAATACACAACGGCGTCATGTGGCTTTTATTTGGGCTAATTTATTTATACAACGTGATTCACTAAACGTTTTTTTATTTTAGTACTGAGAAGACCGTTATAATAAAATAATAATAATAAAAAAAATATATATATATTTATATGTATACTCAAATTTACAAAATATAGTCCATGAGTGAATAACAGCATGGCTGGTACCAAAACCGATGTGTATTTATTTATTCACAACCTTAGAGCTGAATTAGATTTACTGTCATTATTGTTTGCTGTTAGAAGTCAGAAATAACTTTTTATAGTACGGCATAGTAGACAGGAATAGCAAAATCACAGACACCAGAATTACATGTTGTATTATTTAAGCCAAAGACATCTAGCAATAACATATGGTGTATAATAAAGGCATCAAAACAGCCAATTCCTGAACTCTAACACAACATGCAGGACGATAAAAACTCCTTAATTTCAACATCTTACACTGAAATAAAACAAGTGTAACAAAACTAAAGGTGAGAGATTAATGGATAAATAAGCTAAACAGCTAGGCAGACAGTAAGTGAGTAGGTATGTGATAAGCAAACATCTGGTGCACCACTATGCTGTAGATCCAGATTGAGACACAGCTGGACATCACTTTGAACCAGACACCTGCCTATTAGTGTGTATTTTGTGTAAAGCAATGTGTACATGTACTTGAGCATATGTGATGTACAAGGTAAAGGAGCTTTAACATGGCATGGGAGGCTTATAAATTTCTCCAGTTCACTGAGTCCATATGGATTTAAGCAGTACGACGGATGAATGTTTCACCTGGGTTCAGGGATTGCGCTACCAAGTATGACTAGGTACAAGGGGACATTTCCGTATAATTAATCGCTATAGAACTCTCTTTAGGTTATGTGATGGATGCCACCGCCGTATTTTCATCACCTTCTGAAACTGACCTATAAATACTCATCTGTCTGACAGGTAAGTGTATACTTTTGATTATGTCATAATAAGACAAACTTTACAAGTGAACGCCACGACAGATGAGTTAAGAACACTAACATCACTGACACTTTATAAGTACCCCAGATGACACGTTTGGCCAGTGCAGTGTGGCACTGGTGAATAATTATGTTGGCTGTCATTGTGGTTGCATGGATTATAAAGTATTATTCTTGTTATGAATGACATGGAGGAAAAAGATAAAAGGGAAAACTGAGGGAAAAATGTATGAATTAGAGTGGCTTTATCACTTTTGTGCTGATTTCACAGAGAATAAGACTATGAAAGTAGGCTTTGAAATGGATAATAACGAATAGATCACAAAATAGGGGGTGGTCTAATGAATAGCATACCGATGACCTTATTAGCTAGCCAGAATGTTTTGTTTGAAATCTACAACATATGCTACTTACTTATAGCACAATATAGCTAGTACTTGGCTGTATGTTAACAGAGTTGATCACTGGCCAATATTTAATAACGGAATATCACAATAAATATTTAACGCATCTTAATATACCGCCATAGCTACTACATAAAACATAAATATGTTTCGTGCTATAATAACCAACAATTAATTTTGGAAAACCATTAACAAATGTCAGTTTGGTGTGTATGCTAAGAATACATTAATAAAAGCAGTAATACAAGTATGGAGATTGTGTCAAGGACACATTTGCCTAATGTTATGTCATCTCGTTAGCACTTTATGCCACACAAATACAAAGCTTATCGCTTAAAGCTGCATTCATTTTTGGGGGCACTTTAGTAAATAGTATGGCCTCATCTGATGATGAACCCTTTTAATTTGATCAGGAGTGGTGATGAGGCAGTGGACTATGTGTTTCATAGAGACCTTCATAATAAGCAGGAGGCACTTAGCCAACTGGGACCAGGCGAGGGGCGGTTGCTCTGTCTTTCATCTCCTGTGTCTGGGGACAGGCTGCTCTCCCAGGACACCACTCATCCAACTAAAGATCATAGCCACGTGTCACACACCAGTCTCTAATTTAGTGGTTAACACATGGATAAACAAGTCAGGACATTGTGGAGAGTAAGAGGGCAGGAAGTGCAAGTACAGTATATAGCTGAAACTAACTTGGTTATTCCAAACACTCTGATGTTTAATGCTAATTTATCACAATTGAGAATAAATCAGAATTAAACAAAACCATAGTCAGATCTTTGAAAGTGACTGTAATGTTATATTAGTACAATTTGATGCCAACAAAACTATTTTTTCTGCCAGAATTACACTTTTGCCAATGGACTTGCTAAACACGTGTACATATAATACAGAGCAGTGTCTGCTCCAGTCTAATGATGTCTATGTTTATGAGTGAGTCACTTTAAGCAGCTGTCACCAACATTCAAACACTTTAATTGGCTGTGATTTACACCACTCTGAATTAACAATATTTCCACTGTAGCACGCAAATAGGGGCCTCCCAGTAAATCATGAAGCCATTAATAAGGCCACGCAAACAGTCAGCTAAGCATGACAAGGCTTTCCTCTTCTCCTTGCAAGCTGACCAGCCCCATGTGCCTCCTGCTGAAAGGTAATATCCATGACACTTTTGCAAGCACTAATTCATTTGTTTAATAAGGAGACAAGCCAACACGAGCCAGTAATGAAATGCGCTTGAGATGAAGGCGGCAGAAATGTCATATTAATCCATAACTAATCAAAAGCCAGGGAAGGCATCCTCAAACAGGAATTTGTCACACTGGAATATTTGGCTTTGTCCTAAAGAATGCTAATAGTGAATGCAGTATACTGGCATTCACGTCTCATTTAATTACTACAGCAAAGGCCACTGGTTGCTTCTGCCTGTCAATGAGAAACCTCTCCTGGACTAAAAACGAGACTATGTTGCATATATAATCTTTGGAGACTGTGTCATATTGTCTTCATATAAAACTCCAGATGAAGTGCTCTCAATTGCTTACTATAGCTGGGTAAATCTAATCAAGTGCATGAAGATAGTGAGTGACAGTGGTGGTAGGTAGGATTAGGACTTGCCCTTCAATGTGAAATGAATTGTAATGGTAAAATTACACTCAGCAATATCTAATCCAAATAAACGTTTAATATGAATCAAATTTTCAAAACACAAATTCAGGATTAGTCTCAGGTAGGAGTGTATGACAACAATAATATTTTAATTGTTGTTTTAAGATGTGCAAGCTGACATTATCGAGTTTGTCACTTTGCAAAACAGCGAAAAACATGCTGTTGTTCTCCTATACACTGTGCCATATCTTCACCACCAGCCTGGCAATCTATAACATTAGATTAAATTGATGTGGATTATCTAGCTTTGAAAAAACAGATGTTGCACAAAAGAAAATTCAACAACTAACTTATTTCATTATTTGAAAACTAACCACCATGCAGAATATGAAGATTATAACACGGAGTGTTAGCTGTCCAGTTAACCCTAGCCAAATCATTCTGCAAAAAAAAATGCCTTAAGACAGGAAAAGCAATATGTGAAAAGACATAACAAATGCTGTCACCAGTTATATGCCCAAGGACACTGTGCCAGGCAGGCAGTTGAGAGAGGTGGTTCAAACAACATTTTAATACATTAAACCCAAGACATACAATTACAAGTATTGCCTACTTATCTATAACAAAATTCTTAAAAATATCAAGATACAATTTTTTTTCATTATCATGCAAGTCTCAGGTCTAATTTAGTTTTGCAATCATGGATATGCTCAAATGCACTACCTAAACACAGAATCAATATTAATAAATCTTAAGAATCTGTATGCATATACATAAACATACCTATAAAAAACTTGAGTTATTTTATTTTAACCAACCCAAAAGCAGTGAGATGAAGTAATAAAACCACTTAGTGCGTGTGTAATTAATTATACAGGAGTTCTTCCACAAAGTAGACCTAGAAAACCCCAGCCGTGTGTTAAAATCTCCACAGGGAGAGCGCTGGAAGCAGTCCAAAGACCAGCCACAGGCCAGCCACAAGGTACAAAGCCAATTCTAATATACATAAGAACAAACATTGTTATAGTGATAAAGAAAAATACAACGGCCATTCTGTTTGCAAAATAAAGTCATCGTGTGATATCAGATTCTTTTCTCTGCATATCTCATTAAATTAATCAAATTATCTCAAATGTGTGTGACCTTAAATGTACTTAATTCAAAAAGCTTAATAATGCAAGTAAAAAAAAAAAAAAGGCTGTACACAAAATCTTCAGTAGTAAATTCAAGGGCAGCACTTTTGTAATGACTAAGCACAAATACATATCTCTACACCGACCTACACTTTTAACTGCCTTATTCACTCCTTTAGTGCTATCTGGAGGCTATTTAATGCTGTGTGTCAGAGTTCCAATAAAAGCAATTCAAGAAAATGGCACTGGACAACTACCATTTGAACAGGCATTTTTAAAGGTCAATATGCCTTCTATTTACGGTTTATGTGTGATACAATCACAGGTTATGGTTCACTGAATTTACTCTCCTTTAAATATAATCATGATGTACAGTCTATTCATCTAATTGTTAGACATGTAATTAAATGGTCAGGTTAAAGTGTCTAAAATGCCTAGAGTAACGGTAATGAGAGGGTGCAAATCTCTTTGCCTCAATGATAGGATATTAACATCACAATTCTATTTGCCATCTGTATTCAAATGGGAAACGGTACACATGAAATGCATCATAAAAATATACCGATAATCAAAAGAGGGAAAAAAAAAATGCACAAGTCACAGAACTCGTGCAGGATATTAAAAGAATATAGTGTTATGCTGGTCAGGAAATGTTATATATGTCCAGTTATTTCTGCCTAGTGCTTTATTGTGAATTTTAAGGGTTTTATATGAGATATTCTGTATGATGCCACCATTAACAAATGAATTCTCAATCAGACAGATGGGAAACGTTTATTTATGCGGCATAATCAGTTCTGCAGGGCTCTTACCTTAACGTGTTCATAATGAATAACTGTAAAGGATGTTCTCAAATAGTAATCTTTCGTACGAACACACGAGCACACCTTTGGTTCCTGTGCTTAATCTGCTTGTAATAAAGTTCTAAATTTATACAGGACGTAGTTATGAAAAGGATAGGAGAAGTTAATACCATCTGCACTGCAATATCCTCAGAGATGAAGAAGCAGCCATGCAGAAGGGGAAGATGCTCCTGGGGTTATAAGCGGAAGCCCAGATCTGACAAATGTCAAGTACCACTGGATGGTAGAAAAAAAATCTGTGTCTGTGCCTGACTTCTGGCCTGCTGCACCTTTAAGGACCTAACTCCTATAGTTAGAGAAATGTTCAATTCCCCCATCTGAACAAAAACCATTATGAGCCCAAATAATTGACTTTCAAAAACCTGTTTCCTTAGCAACAGACCTAGGCATGCAAAAGATGGGAGTCTAATCACCTGGTGGGGGCAGTCCAGAGAGGAGACCCGAGTTCACCTGTGGAAAGACAGCAGCTTTGGGGGTAGTAAAAAAGATAAGCACAGCAATAACTATATAAGCAGAACAAAAACTATACTTACAGGTCGTGAAAATAGAGACTTGTAAAATTGGATGTTGATAATGCTTTTAAAATGGTATCAGGTAGTAACCGTGTAGTTCACCGATAGTTCAGTTTGGTGTGTAAGTATGCCTTTAATTATTAAGCAAATTTGCCTAATTAATTCAATTAAGCTGGTCATTACCCAAATAAATGCTGATTACCAAAAACAGAGAGCTCTTTAGGGGGCTGCAAATTAACCAGTTACTAAAGTGATTACTGTAAGTGAAGAATCACAGCAGTGTTAAATCGAGTCACCAGTCACACAGTCTCAACTTCATTACTGCACCATTGCATCTATGGGTGCTCAATGAATACTGATGGGTAGCAATGTACTAATTCAAGTGCGAGCACAGATAAATGTTGATTCAGCTTAACATCATGAATTGCCAACTGACTTATTAGTGATGTAATGAAGTTGAACAGGGGTTTTAATATTTGAAATACACTGCTCGTAAAAATTGGGGTATATTTCAAAATGAATACAAAGAGGGTCCCCACAATAACAGCTGGGCAATCTGATCCTGTCCATGCCCTATTGCTGTCGGTGTGTTTTGGCAGTCTTGAATCATCATATACCCTACTGAATAGTCAATGTGTGGCACTCTCGTCCAGTTGACATGCTTCTGTTCACCCCCATGAATATGTCACTTTTTACTCAATAACAATAGAGTTTGATGATCTTGTTTAATTAAATACAATTAAATGCTCCTTTTTTAATTGCGCCATATTTATTTTGAAATTGTGTTTTCTTGTTTATCGCAGGGGTTACATTCCAGGACCACCTACGATAAACGAAAATCTGCGAAGTAGGCACGCTATATTTATTTAAGTATTTATACACTATTTTAGCCGTAGAACTTGCAGAACGTTTGGGTGGCATCGTAGGGCT
>JAUZSU010000092.1:0-21668 GCA_034780255.1 Parotocinclus maculicauda
ATTTAAGAGACGTCCCAAAACCGTGCTTTCTGCACGTTTGCCCCGACTGGCGCTTTGGCGCCCTCTCGCGACTAGGTTGCACGTTGCTCCCATTCGGGACGCAACCTTGGCATGCCACTTTATCCTTTCAGTTTTATTATGTTAGAAGCCTTACGCTCTGCTCTTCATCCCTTTTTGGTTGTTCTATATTATTTCCCCATTATTATTATTATTATTATTATGATTATCCTGCATACTTGGGTCCTTAATAAAAACCACCACATCTCGTAACACTATAGGCTACAGCAACATATATAGTGTGACCTCCCCTTACACTTGAGCAGTTCTGGAAGCTTCATTTGGGATGCCAAATCAGCTCTTCTACAAACCTTAAGGGGTTGATCAGGAATCTTTTCGGAAGGGTAGCGGGACAAAACACCTTTTTTTTAAAAAGAGGAACAGAGTTAAAAAGTAAAAAATATGCTAAAGCAAATACTGGAATGAGAATCAGTGGAAAAGAGAATTACGTAGTGACAAATCTGTCAACAATATGTTATATATTTTCATCATATCATTGCTAAGACAACTAGTCGATTTGTGTTCTAAGCCTTTAGTACTGCATATTACAAAAATTATGTAGTTGGTTAGTCTAGTTACCTAGACTAGATGAATAAAATATAGAAGTAATACTAACTACATCCATCCACTCATATTCAGTAAACAAAATGAGGTTATGTCCAAAGTATATCCCAGAGACATTGTCAACAAACAAAAACAAACACTGAATGGAGCTCCAGTCTATTTGCAGGTCAGCACCCATTTACTTTTACTTATTCATTCATGCCTACGGGCAATTAGGAGTCCAGTTCACCTACCAGTATGTTTCTTTAACATGTAAGGAAACCAGAATACTTAGTGGAACCTCTGAACACAACATAAGAAACATAGCAAACAACAGACAGCCAGGACTATTAATTACAGCACATGTACATTCTTTTAAAAAAATCTCCCATACTCCCATAGTGATTTCTAACACAATAGAAGTTATTAGCACTGATAAGAATGCAGTCCCTGGAATTATATCAGCATAAGCATACTTCGCTTTTCATTTGAGATCTTCATAGCCCAAACTTTCTCATTGAATCAAGTGCCTAAAACAAGCAATGTCATGAAACATTTTTCACTGAAACACTTTCAAGGCACAGTATTTCTAAATACAAAGCCTGTGGTATTTAAGTATGTAATACATATTTATTGTAGACACCATTTATTTAATTGTTCTATCAATTTTAGTTTGAGTAATTTTAGTTGCTGGGCAGAATTAAACATGTGGGCCTAATAAGAAATGCCCATTTTGTAACATTATATAGATGGTAAAACATGCTTAAAATATATAATTTATCTTCATTTTTATTTAAAACAATAACACTGGAAAATAAAGAACCAAACAATTCTAGAGCTAAACAGAAAGAGGGACAAAAAATTAATTTGATCACATCTCTTTATTAAATAAATACGCACAATGCCAGTTACCCTGCGGTTGACCAGTGTAAAATGATCCTCATTTAGAAGTTGTGGCTGTTTGGTGTGAGATGCCTGTCATCAATCAAAAGTGATTGGCCTAAATAGCATTAGAGAAACAAGCTGGGGCTCTGCCTCATGCTTTTCCTCCTCCAAAGCAAAGCTCCTTTCTTCGCTTATAATTAACATTGTGTATATTGTGCCCCAAAGCTGTGCAATTAAAGCAGGGGATTGTGGGATACCATAAGCATCTTAATAAATGCTTGGTCATAACGTTAATGCAACGCAATAATGGCTTTCCCAATAACACTGGCCTCATCAGTGCACAAATGAATCTCATCTGCATCTTTAGATGAGAGTTTAAAGATATACTGAGCACTTTAAAGTATACACAGTATATTTTGCAATTTTGTGAATAATTGTGTATGGTTTAAAAGGTGCAGGTGTCTATAGGTGTCTGTTTTATTGCTGAGGGATAAATTATAGAGTAAATTCATGGTTCTTGGAAAAAGGAAGAGACAGAATACAAGAAGCAAGGGAAGAGTAGAGTAACACTGAGGAAGAAGTGAGTTCTCTGAGATTGTGAAAATGAGTGAGAGTGGTTTACACATACTCCTGCCACCTAGCAGTTATGGAGATAAATGAAGAGACTGTGCAATCCTCCTCACGTGTAACTACTACACCTCAAACTCACACACACACTACTGTATGTGTATAGATTGACTTAGTAACAATAATGTGTGTAAAGTGTGTGTTGGAATGGGAAAAACAGGAGTACAAAGCTATCTGAAATTTTTTTATCTATCTAAGACGTTATCTATTTTTAATTGTTTTATTTTCTTATTATTATTTTATATCAGAAAATTATAACCTAGTCACCTGTCACTTTTTAAGTAAATTACTTGAAAGTAGGCACAGTGAATCAGCAAGCTGTGTTTGTGCAGGTCAAGGAACCAGGGATCAGTCCTTGCCTCTGACTGTGTGGACACAGTCCTTTTTGCATGTTCTCAAATGTCTGTATAGGTTTCCTCTATCTGTTCCATTTATTTCTACCTCCAAAAAACATGCCAGTGGTTGATCTAAATTGTTTCTAATTGTAAAATATTCAGTAACTGGTGCCCTATGGTTATATGTATGCAATGTGTTTTGAAAAGACCCCAGATTTAACACAATACTGTCCAGAATAAAGCTGTTAGTGAAGTAGAGTAAATTAATGAAAAACGGTGTCAGTGAATGAATGGAACGTATCTGGCATGTACTGGGGCATCACAGCAGTGTAAGCGATTATCTCTTTTACTTATTTCTATATTTAAATAGTGCAAAAAAACTGTGCCTAGCCCCCAAGTACAGCTTTAAATGGTAAGGAAAATCTCTCTAAAAAAAGGAATCTCAAAGGCATTAAACTTAAATGGGTAACCCATCTACAATGGCAATGGCTGTGCGTAGTTTTGTTTGTGTCTGAGTATGTACTGTAGATAGAATGATTAGTGTGCTGACCTTTTTAGACCATGAACTAGCTAGTATAAATCTGCTGTGATAAAGGAATTGAAAAAATAATTTATATGAAATATAATTTATAAATACTACAGCTATTTATAGCTGTAGATTTTTACAAATGGCTTCACTTATGGCCCAAAACCAAACAGGCCCCATACAGCCACTGTCCCTCTCACATAAGGCTATGGAGTGTTTTCACACACTTCACTCAGAGCTAGTTAGTGAAGGCTTCTGGATGGGATCAATAAAGAGCTAGTTAAGGATAACTGAGCATGTGGTGATGGCTGACAGCCACAGGGCCATAGGTACCATCTTTATCAGTGTCACATCAGCACTTCTGTTTTAGCCTGTTATCACAGGCCTCCCAAAAGGAACATCAACAACATATCAATAAACAAAACACACAGTTCCTCACACAATTTCTTTAGGGTTATATACATGGGTGCTAGTAGCTAATATGTGCTAAATGGTGGTTATTTGATATAAATCAATGGTATCAGTTATCTAGCATTATCCCAGAAAACACGGGGTACAGGCATAAGCATGCCCTGGGTGGGATGGGATGGGATTAAATGCCCTTGGTTTTCTGTTGCAACTCTGGGGGACTGATCCCTGACCAGCCTCTCTTCCCTCAGACATGTGCCTGTACAGCCCTTGACCTAGCAAGTATCGACAGGCATCGCCATTAGTTGAACTTAGGTCAATGCAATAATGGGATGGTGAAATATTGTACATTTTTCCAGTGTTTGGAAAGGTGACACAATGGTTAGAGGTGCTGCATCACAGTCCCAAAGATCTTCAGTACTTCAGGAGTCCACGCTCTTGACTTCCATGTTCCTGACTTCCTCCCACATTCCAAAGACATGCATGAGGTCCATTTGTATCTCTAAAGTGTCTCAGTGCATGTATGTGTATTTGAGTTTGTGTATGTGCCCTGATATAAATCAAGGTCCTGTCTAGGTTTGGTTCCCATTTTGCATTTCTTGCAGCGGGTTAGTCCCAGATTTAGACAAGCAAGACAAGCTGGTATGACAATGAATGAATGAATGAATGAATTGTTTTCAGTGTGTTTAAAAAGCATGCCCTACATTTGGCAAAATTATGCTATATTTAATTGCATTTCGTTTGAATGTTGCTTGTGTTAATTGCTTAATAATTAATAATGCAAATTGTATTGAGATCTGGTGACTGGACTGAAATGGCAGAGCATTGAGTACAGTAAACTCTTCGCTCGTTCCTTGTAGTTATTCCGTACTGGCTGTGTTTTGACCCTGGACTGTCTATTGATTTTTGATTTTTACCTGCCGATTTTGTCTTTAAACGCCTGTCTTCCTGCAATGCTGTGTTTGTGCGAGATATTTTAATATATTACTGCTCTAGATATAATAACAAGCAGTTATAACAAGCAGTTATAATAAGCAGTTGAACAGGTGCACCTTATAAAGTGGCCTAAGAGTGAGAGTTTGTGTATATATAAACATGCTTTCTTTTTAGCATCCATCTTTTTGCACATGTAAGAACATTGGACTCCAAATTGTCCTTTGCCAAGCAGCTCATGACGACTTGCCTTTACAAGCCCTTTTTGTGATTACCACCCGTGTTTACAGTGCAAGGTTTAATGCGCATTGTCTAATAAAACAAGGCGAGCAGCTAAAGCGCTGGCACATTTATTAACACGTCCTCAATGACAACAGCCTCCCCATGTCACATTCACCTCTTTGCCTTTAATTATCTTACATTATGTCCATATAGGCCTGAGCAGCCTAATGCAGAGAGACTGAACGCATGCCATTCTGCCTCAGAAACCATTCAGTGTGGCTCATCATTGTTATTGCACACAATCATTACTGTATTATGCATTAACAACAAACACTTCCATGGGGTGGGTGAGCAAGCAGCTTGATGAATGTCGTGCTTTATGTAAGCATATTACAATCCCCATCAAGCTGCAACTAAGATAATATGAGCAGGATATTGAGGGGCGTTTGCGACAGCGTGGCCATGGGCACAACAATGTTTCTCAATTAAAATTTTGAGAGGTCATCAAATTCACGCTAGGTGTGTGGCAGAACATGATGTCCTTATTGGATTGAAGTGTGTAGAGAATGGAATTGCTTTCAATCTGCTCTTGACAGGAACGAGCCAAAAAAGACAATTGTCATCACTATTTTATCTTTCAAAATGCAGAGCCCTCAGCAATATTGGAGATCCAGAATTAATTTGATTCTCATCACTTCTAATCATAATTCCTCTCTACCTTCCCATAATTTGTGAGTGCCGGGACCGTCTCCATGTCGCTGAGTCTTTCATCCCAGGTGGAGGTTTAATTCAGAGTGAGATGAAAATTAAAAAGCTGAGAGTGTCTTCCCGTCGATCAGGGTCTCTTCTCACCCAAGAAACAAGCCTGTGAGCTGACGGGAGCGTACTCGTTTGATCTGCAGCTTTCAAAGCGGTGCAGAGTGAAGAGCGGCCATCAAAAATCATTTACCTCTCCACAGGAGTCTCGCTCTTATTCTGACAACCAGCAATCATATGCAGGTTAATTCAATGGTCAGTGTTTTTTCTTCCTAGATATCAACTCTGATCCTGTGTTTGAACTCGTTTCTTGGTGTGAGTGGATCTCAGAACTAAAATAACTTTTTTTTTCATGAAAGGTCCCTACAGTGGTGTTTTGGACTGTTTGCCTCTGTGCAGGAATGAAACTGTCAGTGTCATAGCCCTTTATTGTAAGCAGCTAACACTTGTTAAGTCATATTACTGGCTATTAAAAGAGCAAATTGCATATAAGCAAATAATTGTGTCTGTTACCACCTACTCCATCCACACACTAGAAGCAGAGAAGCAGAGTTGGCAATATTTCAATGCTTCTAAGAACAAAAACACTTGACATAATAAATATCTGTAGTAGTAATTGTGATTCCTCTTAAACCTATATATGGATGTAGTCAAGCCTGAACACCCACATATTACCTTAATTACATGTTTCATATGTGTTTCTAGGTATACTTGCACTATATAGCAATTCTCCCAATTATTGAGCTCTGCTATTTCAGCAACAGTCATTGGTAATATGTTTATAATATAAAGTAAACATTTTCAAATTCTCGATAGACAAACTGTGGCAGCAGTGACTCTCAATATTTCCGATACCGATATGTCTGTTCTTCGACTTTCTGTCCTGTTGTCTTGAAACTGCACTAAAATACCAAAAGTGAGCCAGCAGTTGTTGTTTAACATCAGAAACTGACCACACGGTCTGCTGTAGCCGCAAATGTGATTGGGCAAACTCTATATTAAAACCAATGAAATCTATATTTTATCTATATGGTGCGTGTTGTCCATGTTAGATAAATGATAAACCAGAATGAACAAATAATCATTGTTTTTTAAATCATGGAACACAATTTAACATCTCAACTTCAGATAAGGTTGCCACTGTGACAGCGATTAGCATGTTGTGTCCCAGTCTAGTGTTGGGAAACCAGAACAGGTAAAGGGTGAAGGAAAGGGGAGAAAATACTTGTACAATTCTTATCATCACACACCAACAATAATCAAAATGTTTATATCGGCATGTTTTCAAAGTGAATTTCCAAATTACTTTTTAATCAGCATGAAGAGCTGACATTGAGCTCACACGCACATAATGTCAGTGACTTATGACACGCGTGGGTTCACGTGATGCATGGTGCACACAGAAAGAGACAAGAATAAAATTTAAATATTCCTAGAACTATGCTGGAGCCCACCAGGCCCATGACCATAAATTGGATTAAGTATGGAATGTGTTTGGGTAAGTAAGATAATTTTATAAAATGCTTACTGAGGCTTTAGTGTGGTACATTGCTTCAGTTTTTGTGAATAAGTGTGAATGTTTTATGGATAGCTTTGTCTAGCTTTTCATCACATAATCAAACCATATGTCAGAGAAATATTGTAGTTCTGGAATGCTGGAATAATGATCAAAAATTGGTAGGTCAGGTTCTATTACAGCCAAGCTGCCTCTGGGTTCTTAATCCCCCACTGCTTGAACTGTAAGATTAAACCAGCTGTGATCTTGAATGAAAATGTGTGCAACATTTAATACATTTATTGGGACGATGTGGAGGTAGACCTATCTTTCTAGTTTTTTACAAATATATAAATAAATTAGTTTATTCTAATTATAAATGTGAATATGTGTGAATAATCTAGAGTGGTCGCAGATGTGGGAATATCATGTGCAAAGATTGCACACTCCTAATGAGCCACTGGATGGCCTGACTGACTAAGGGTGCTATGCTATAAAAGTAGGTAAAATAGATAAGGTGGAAAAATAGAACAAAGAAAACAGCAAACCAGTGTCTTGAAAAATGAATAAATTTTTAAAGCTTTCAGGTAGCATTGGTTCGCACTGCCACCTCACAGCTCCCTGGTTCGAACCTGACACTGTGTGCCGTCTGTGTGGAGTTTGTATGTCTCTGCATTTCTCATTTCATTTTCATTCCACAGAAATGTGTTAAGTTAATTGGTGTTTCCAAAGTGCACCTTTATGTACAATTCTGTGAGTGTGTTTGCTCTTTGATTGATTGGTACCCTGTCTGGGGTTGTTCCTGCCTAATGCCCTGCGTCACCGGTTAAGCACCAGCTCTCCTGCAACAATGACTAGGATAAACGGATAAGGCAATGAATGAATGAATTAAAGTTTTCTCTTTTAGACATGGGTAATATAATAGGCCAGTAAACTCAGGCTGAGAATAATTAGGCTCTTAGAAACATTGAATTATGGTAATAGACAATATTATGATACTAATTATGATATTTACTTTTAAAATACCCCCTAATTTCTGTGAGCAGTATAACATAGCAGTGATATTTCATCCCTTTGGCTTTTAAACTTGATAATATTGGTCTATCATGTTCTCCCAGCTTACTTCAATACCAATCCTAAATACTCCTTTCAGTTGCTCTGCTAATTTACTCACTCTTCAAACAGCTATTGCTCCTGTTCCAAACATGTTTTAGTACATGTTGGGTCTGAAAGGGTTCAATACAAATTGCCACCAAAAACCTTGTGACCCCTAACTGTATATTATCTGTTATGATAAATCTGCCGCAATAGTCTGAAGTATTTAAAGTGATAAGTAATAATAATAATAATAATAATAATAATAATAATAATAATAATAAATAATAATAATTGCGGGCTATATATTATTTATTGTTACTGTTTGTTTTACAAAATATATATCATATGGTATGTGATATATGAAATATAGTTTATTAAAATATACAATTTACAATTAATGTAAAGTGAATTACAAACTAATAATTTTTTCATTTGCTTACTTTTATTCTTAAATGATGGCCACTCGGTCACTCCTAGTCCAATTTTCTGTCAACCTCTAAAAGTCTTAGTCTTGGCTTGGACAAGGCTCTAACGGTCTTTATTTCAACACAGGGAAGGCAGTAAAGGAAGCATGCATGCTAAAAGTCAATACACTATAATCTCAGTACTGACCTGTACTAAGTGCCCTCTGAAATAAAACTATATACAATACTACAAGCTCATATAAGCTTATGTTTGCCCACTGTTCTGTTTAGTGTTTTCCTCATTACTGCACTCTAAACAGGGACATCTTCATGAAGCTCTCATCCATTTCCACTCCAATGCATCAGAACAAGCACGCACCCAGATCACGTGTTTGTTATTAGAGACCCCGGTCACAGGACTAGCCCTGTGTTTATTCAGTAGCACTTAATTAGCTTAGTGTACTATGCTTGTGCTTTCTTTGCATAGAGTTGGTTTGGCTTCTGTGCGAAGTGCAGCGCATGACTGCTTTTGCACTGCCGGAGATCTTGAGTGTTTGATGTCACTAATTGCCAGGCATGAAATGCTATGAGTTTTCTTCAGTCTCATGAAATTGACTAGTCGGAAGAACACATGCTTTTAAAACGGATGTGAACAAGCAGTGACATATCTATCTGAATTTCCATCATTGTCTTTTTGATCAATAAACACCAGATAGGCATTATTTCGAACCAGTGCTCTTCCAACTGAGTCTAGTTTGAATCTCACTTGTGGCACAAAGTGGTCTATCTGTTACAGAGTTGCAGTGTGGGGTTGCTGATGGCAAAAAGTCAGGTGTTCAGAATTGCTGATGACCAGACCAAAAGTGCCCCAATATCACAAACAAAAGTAAAAAATAAAAAGTTTTGTAATCATATAATTTTCTGTCTTCTTTTGTTGTGTTATTGTATATACTGTATGTTTGTAATTAAAGATTATTTATCATTTTTCTAATTTATTTATTTGAAAATAATTGGCTAGGTTCCCGCATAGAAGTTTCAGATTAGAAGTAGTTTGCAAGGGAGAAGGTGCATTGTACAGATGTTAGAGTGGACTTTAATTGCCAAATGTTGTCTTTTTTGTACACCCCTCACATTTTGTAAATATGTTATTATATTTTTTCATGGGACAACAGTAAAGATATGACACTATATCACACAATGTAAAGTAGTCAGCCTACAGCTTGTATAAAAGTGTAAATGTGTTGTGCTTTCAACACACAGCCATTAATGTCTAAACCATTGGCAACAAAAGTGAGTACACCCCTGCCCAATTAACTGTTTTTCCTCCCTGATATCACGTGACTTGTTAGTGTTACAAGGTCTCTGGTGTGAATGGGGAGCAGGTGTGTTAAATTTGGTGTGATTGCTCTCACACTTTCTGATACTGGTCAAAGGAAGTACAGCATGGCACCTCATGGCAAAGAACCCTCTGAGGATCTTAAAATAATTGTTGCTCTATATAAAGATGGTCTAGGCTATAAGAATATTGTCAACACCCTGAAAGTGAACTGCAGCACAGTGACCAAGGCCATACAGTGGTTTAACAAGACAGATTCCACAGAACAAGTCTTGCCATGGTCGACCAAAGGTTTGAGCACATGCCCAGTGTCATATCCAGACGTTGGCTTTTGAAAATAAATGTAGGAGTGCTGTCAGCATTCCTGCAGAGGTTAAAGACTGCGGTAGCCTAGCGGTTAAGGTACTGGACTCTGAACCTGATGGGACGGTGTTGCAGCGTAGCTGTTAATGTACTGGACTATGGACCAGAAGGTCCAAAGTTCAAATCGCACCTTTGCCAAAAAGCTGCTACAGTTGGGACCTTAAGCAAGGACCTTAAGGTCCTTGAATTGTAAGACTGTATAAGTTGTAATTCGCTTTGGATAAGGGTGTCTGCTAAATGCCGTAAATGTAAATTTTAAAGGAGTGAATGGCTGCCTGTCAGTGCTTAGACCATATGCCACACACTGTATCAAATTGGTCTGCATAGCTGTTGTACCAAAATGAAGACTCTTCTAAACATGATCCACAAGACAGTGTGAAAGCAGTTTGCTGAATACTAAGCAGACTAGGACATGGATTACTGAAACCATGTGATGTGATCTGATGAGACTAAGCTCAACTTATTTGGTTCAGATGGTGTGAAGTGAGTGTGGCGACAACCAGATGAGGAGTACAAAGACAAAGACAGGATTCAAGCTCCACTACCAATACAAACAGTTCCAACTAACTACTTATGGTTCTAGTTACAAAACTTTAAAAAATCAGTTCCAGTACCACAATCTTCTGCTGCAAAATCTAATGTTTGATTAAAAGTATCTAAGATTCCAGTTCCAATTACAATTACCGTTTACACTAAAACAAATTTAAAGCCGAATTAGAAACATGAGACAGTGGCACCGTGGCTGCCTCTCTAGTCGCCATCATCAATTATATTATTGCAGCTCTATTACAAAAGAAGAATTACAAGAATCTAATCCAGTAACAAAAAAATATATTTTCAGTACCTTCTCAAAGTAACACAGCACAGGCCATATCTGCTTTCACTGTCTGACAATACATGGGAACATGGGTGTTCATATAGGTTTTGTGTTTATAACATTTAGAAAACAAATATGTCTTGACACATTACATAATACAATGGAAAAATACACAAATTGTTGTTCTAATAATAAGGATGCATAAACAGACAATAAGATGAGCAGGAAAATGATGCATTCATGATCTAGAGCTGAGAGGGACAAGGGGTCTGGAGTGTAACACACACACGCACGCGCACACGCACAAATAGGCTCATAGGTCAGCCGCAGGGACAGGCTGCGAGATATGTACCTGTATACACATTCTGCCTCTCTCTAAAAACGCGACTGCACAATGATCGATGAAGCTCCCAGGCAGTGTGCAGGCAGATGGTCAGGGACAGTATAATATACAATTACTCTCCCTTATCACCTTGCCAGCGACAATAAAGCTTCCCAGCCCAACTATAGCTCACGCCACTGAAGGCAGAATTAGTTTTACTTTTGCAACAACACCACACTTATCATTGGGCTACTGTGAAGGACCTGAATGTTGGAAGAAAGGTGTCCCATTGTGAGAAGAGCTTACACCAGGCTAAACTAACAAAAAATACTGTTTTTTAGCAAAAGCACAGATGTGACCAGTCGTTGCAGTATTTTGCTGATCTATGTGGGCACTTTCAAGCTGGACTAATGAAGCGTACTTGCCTAACTCATATTAAACACAATGCATTAGGATAAAACTGTTATGCTGGAAAAAAGAAAGAAATTGTCACTAAATATATGTTTCAGGTAAACCTAAATGAAAAATTAATATTGTTAAATTATTAGTATTCTGGATCAATATAATGTTGACATTTATAATATAATGTTTACTAAAGAATCCAGCAATTTTGATATTTCACTGTGGCTAATATGTGTAGTACATGACGCTATGTTGTAGTAAGATACCGAATCCATAGTACCAGATACCAGGTACAAGGTCTGCTTTCATCTTCGCTATTTACTATTAATACCAGTGGTTCTCGTGCCAACAATTTCATTTCCACTACCAAGAGTACTAGTGCCAGAAACAAATATTCTAATTATTTAAAAAGAAGTTCAATTTCCATTCCTCACCAGTCCAAGTAGCAAAGCTTCCAAGCCCAACATGCAATGGTGTACTACTATAGAACCAAAGCTTCCATTTCCAGTAGCAATTATCTATAACCAATACCAAAGCTTTCTCTTCCAATAACAAATAATAGCACTTATAGCAAAGCTTTCAGGTTCAGTACCTAAGAGTCCATCACTAATACTAAAGTTTTCAGGCACAGTACCAAAATTATACAACATTATTACAAAAGTTTTTAGGTCCAATACCAAAGGGCAGCAAGCAAGTGTTTTGCACTGACGCTCCCCAGAGAATCTTATTTTGACTCTGTACTTAACTGGCATCTCCTAAGTGCCCCATTGTGAGTTTGTGTATTTGTTCCCTGTGATGGACTGGTACTTTCTACCAAGGTTGTGAAAAAGCAGTATAGTGATACAAAAGGATTGCAAGTCTAATGCATGGTTTGAGTTCTACGAAATGTAAATCTGTGTTGTTGATATTCTAAACTATGTTGGTTTTAGCTGTCATTTGAAAAGCTTGTACTTGTTTCTTCTTTGTGGCTAATTAACCAGATGCTTTTAGAGGAATATGCCTTGACTTTGCATTTGAATGTCACCAGCAACCTACCAAAAAATAATTGTTTTTCCATGAATGTGCAAATAGTCAATAAAACTGCAGCCATAGGACTATATGTAGCAAGCTGAGTGCACAGTAATTGTCAGACTCCCTGAGAGTGGAGCATCTAAGGCTAAGAATATTGTAATGTTGTACTTGTGGGCATGTAGTAAAGTACAAAAAAACTGGTATTTGTTTGAGGTTTACTGGCTTTCCTCCCATGTAAACTACATACTGATTGTGAATAAAACATTAATTAAACCAGAATAAGATGTTGTTAACTTGAAATGCCTCACATTTGATCAAACTAGCAGTTACAGTTAAAGCAATCAACCAAAATAAAGCTATTCAAGATACTGGATCTCAAGATGCTAAGTCTGTAATTTGATAGGCTACGTGTGTTGTGTTAAACATTTCTTGAATCTTCTTGAAGCATAGCTCTGCTTTAATGGTGAGGAATTTTGGAGGAATAGGTGATATCGATCAGGAATGCTTGCTAGAATATTAGTGTTGACTTCCTAAGTTGATTTAATTGGATAATGCCTCTGATCTGTGGGTTATATCACATTGATGCATTTTTGTTAGAGTGCTTAGGAGACAGCTTGGAAAAGGCATTTCATTAATTTATTAAAGACCATTGGTGAAATGTACATGCATGGGGGTTGTAACATCTATATTTGAAGCAGTGGTATACACCTAAAAATGTATAACTAAACTTAATTTAGAATAAATATGCTGCTATGTTGTTATTGTTTCCCTTGTATTCTGACTTTGTATGGTCTTCTTTAGTGAAGCTAAAGGAAAACATCTGTCCTTTTATTAAAATATTTTGTTTTTGGTATGAGCGCCACAAATGGCCATGGCATGATTTGTATAATGAATTGCATTTATGAAAACAAAAATAATGCTAGTTCCACTGTTTTGCTGGTCAACATAGTGATGTGATTTCTTTATTTATATTTAAAAATATTTTACACGAAGTGCAGGATGTTCCACTTGGCCTTTTATTCACATTTCTAAAGCGTGAAAGCAATATTGCTCAGCAGGTGAAAGAAGATCTGGCACGCAACGTCATCTGTGCAATAGAAAAAACAGAATTGTTTCTTTTTTTATTTCAGACACTCAGCTTTAATACCACTGATTGTCTTTTGTGCTGTTCTGAAGGTGCTTGTTTCCCATTCGCATCAGTGTGTGAGAAGCAGTTCCATGATTTCATTAGGGTTAGTTTTGCAGCAGTGCAGTTAAAGTTAACAGGTTCACTTGACTCTGCACTCTTATAAACAGGTGTTCCCTCAGGCCTGCTTTCAGCCGGAGAATAATAATGGGCTTGAGACGGGGACAGGCAACTGAAGCAAGTCTTTCCCAGAAGATTTAAGGTAGTCATATTTAAAACAGTACAGTTCCTGAAGGACACACAAATATTGGGTGCCGACCCAAAATAATATCAGAGAATCATGATGATTGAGATATACAGCAGAGTAATTGTTTTATTGCTAAGGAATGTTTTGCTATTTCAGTACTTTTATATCACCTCCACAGGTCTGATGTAAATGTCTCCATTGCTAACCTCAGTACTATTAAGATAATCTGTTTAACCGAGGCTTTAATTCACAGTTAGAAACAAAAGGGTGTGAACCTGTTGTATGAAGAGTTCAAAGAGAGTCACCCTCTCTTAAAATCACACAGCAAAAAGCATTCAAAGCGCTTTTGGATTACTTGTCCTTGTCTGTAGAATGCACTGAGACCATTTAGAATTTTATTGCATTCATAAGCATGTCACAACAAGACCTGTCACTATTAACCAACACCTAGGCATAAATGTCATTATACTGTACCACTGGGGTACCACCGGACACTTTTAAACATGAAATCTACAATTGACAATGGCCTCCAATGTGATAAACAGTAGAAATAGGAAGAGCATGAGTGGTTGAAATCCTTTATTCCACCAGGAAAACCTAATTATGTATGTAAAATGCATATTGTCATACATATTTAAATACAAGTATACATTGACCTTACAAATATCAAGAGGCCTGAGAGAGACAGACAAACAAAAAGCTGCAGTGGTAGAGGTAAATGCAAAACATATTAGCATTAGCTGTAATTGTAGACACAATTACACAAGGAAAAGAAGTGAAAACTGCACTTTAATGTGCTGGCATGAATTTCTATGAGGCCTGTTTTCTTAATTTCAGCTAATTATTAGAGTGTTGTGCTGTTTTCGGTCACCATAAAAAGATGTCTGCTGTTTTCTCAAGCCGCCTGCTATTTGCCAAATCAAAACAATATTATTTCAGCTCTGATGATTTAATTGCTGACAGGGAGCCTTAAATGAGATTAAAATGAATGCAGGCAGATTAACGAGAAGCTTGATCACATGATCAGACTGTCTGCATCCATGTTAAATTCCCCCACCACTGAAGCAGCCAACCAGCTGGGCCCCATACAGCCTTGGGCTAGCAAAATGTTAATTGGGCTTCTAATATGCTATTTTATTTGCCACAATTTGTAAATATCACTTACCATCAAAGGAAGAACAAAAGCACCAGTGTCAGGAGGCATTCGGCGTTCCTCGAGTGAGGGAGATCTACTTGTCTTTTGTCTTGCAGTTTTCTTGGACACTTGATCATTTGGGAGTCTTTTGACATACTGGATAAATATGATGATTGCATAAGGATGTTACTGGATGTTTTATCTGAAATCCAGAACATTACACCATTACATACTCTATGAACATACATAAAAGCACGGTACTGCCCATAAAAGATCTAAATAATGTATCAAAGTGATTATTGTACATATATTTATCTAAAACTGTAGAGACAGGGTAGTTTTACTAATGAAATAGCTGTACTAATCCTGTTTGTTTTTGTTGTTCTTATTTCTTGTTGCTCATGCTTGAAATGTGCATATTAGAAGGTTATTGTGTGTGACAGCAGCCACAGATGAATCAGCAATTGAGCGTCGAAGAGTGATCTCTTTCCAGGCTGCAGTGGCAGGACAGAGTGGACCTTCCTCTAAACTTAAGCTCAATTGTAGCAGTGCAAAAATATTGCATAGCGTCCATCACATTGACAGTAATGCACCAAAATGGCCCATAAACAGTTACAACTCTCCATCTCCCTGCGACAACCTTTGGAGCTTACTGCTGTACATTAAGACTTAAAACTGTGTGACGAATTTCATTAATCTGTCTCATTGCATAAAATTTCCATTTGATTTTTCGTGTGGAATTTTAGATGACCAGGAGAACATTGGAAACCCCTCATTATTTCATATTCAATCAATCAGTCAAGTGCAAAAGAATGGTGGTCAGGCATGGGGCTTCAGGCTGATTATGGAGATAGACGTTAGATCATTAGAACAATGCCTGTCTGCATGTGCATGGCTGTTCCTGAGGATGTCATTGCTTCATTACTATTGACATGCTGCATTACTGAGCTGGCCTAAGCGTCCGCGTATATGACAGACGTAATGCCCATAAACTATGCTTGACTGGGCAACACTGAGATCAGACAAATATTGTGCTGGTGTAAAAAATAACATTGCAGTCTGTCTTGGGCGCAGATGTGTATGCACCCAGACGTGGCCTAGATGATCATAAAGCAGAGAACTAGATGATGTCTGTTTAAATCTGTTTTCCAGTCAGCCATTTGAAATTTGGACGTCAGATGCTCGGTTTGGCAAATATTGGAAATATCTTTCAGGACAGAATGGAGACATGATAGAATGCAATAATGAATAAGAGGAAGAAAAAAGATTGACTCATATTGGTGGGTGATGATACACCTTGCTGTGCCGCCTGCTGCACTCTGCAGTCCAACTGTGCCTTTATCGGCACCTTCAAATGCGATTGTCACACAAGAGGAATCTGGTGGAGAGCAGACAGAGAAGAAGTGGCACGCCGGTCAAAGTTTTTCAATTTCACTGCCAATTTCCTGCGTAATTACTGCTGCTTTTGATGGTCTTTTAACGGTGGGGACCTTCTTCTGCCTCTCAGCGGTGAGCCACAAGATGATCGCACACATTCCATACACGCACGCAACAAACACCGAACGATTCTCTGCACTGTCATCAACCCCTGGGGTACCTCTCCCCCTCACCTCGCCTCCCCCCTAGGTCAATGAGCTAGCGCTAATGTTGCAGCGAGGAAGACAGCGAAAAAAGACACGGCCACTGGGGCTGACAACTTCGATGGGCCAAATCTGATAGTACTGCATTTCTTAAAGACTTTCTTTCCCTTCTGGTTCGCTAAGAGAGGCCATGTGACTTACCTGTATCCAGATGCTGGTTGCTGAGCACGCCATGTGGCCAGAGGTCAAACAGGAAGCACAGGTCTGCCGGGAGAGGCAGAAAACAGATGAGAGGTCACAGATCATTAGAACATATCTATCAAGACTTTCAGGGTTAGTAATTCCCCCAGTCAAATGTTGCCATGTAAATATGTCAAATGGGAATGAAATTACCACCACGCTTTATTGACTGTGATAAAATCTGAAAAGCGCCACTGAACATAATTACATACTTGTCAGAGCCATAAAAATTAGCTTTATTATCAACGGAATGGTTTTGTACAACTTCATTTCTGTTCGATGCCATCCAGATGGGGCCACTTTATGCACTTGAACAGTTTTTATGCAGATCCAGACTTTTTTTTCTTCCTCCGCTCATCGCTCTCTCTCTTCCTACATCTGTCTGCTCGATGGAGGGAGGTAGAGAGGGAGGAATAGATGGAGAGCGGGAGAGAAAGCGAGAGGCTGATGTTGAATGCTACATTAGCTCTGTCAGGGCTGAAGTGCTTTTTCACAAGCTGGAACACCTGCAGCGTGGGGACATAACAGAAGGACTACAGAGCCATACTCAGGTGAATAAAACAACTGAATAAACTGCAGGCTGATGCCAGATTTGCAGTGAAAAACCTATAGTTTTACTTATTATGGCCGTCATTCACAGAAGGCACGTACGGCTGCCTTACATTCACAGCCATACAGCTAAATGTGATTCAACTTGCTAGAACATAGCTGTCTTTTTACTGACAGTGTAAAGACAGTGGATGTAAGAGAGAAATCCATGGTTTATTCATCTTTGCTCCTGTTTAGTTACTAAATGACATAACAAACCAAAGTTTAATGAGTTCATGGTATTGGCTTTTCATTAGTAGTAGTATTAGTCAGCATTAGCCAATTAGTACTATGTCTTATAAACTTTCATATAAGCATATTTCTTGAAAATTTTGCTATTTTACAGCGGAGGCCAAAAGACTTAAAGCACTAGTGAACGTGCTTAACTTTGAGGAGAAGGATTAATACTGCAGCAGGATAATGACCCAAAATCAAAGATCAAAGAAGATCACAGAGTGCTGACTGTCATCAACCTACCTTCACAGTTACTTAAATTTATCCCGTCAATTTTCATTTAACAACATCACAAGATGCCCTTGCAATGGGAAATCATTCTGGATTAACTAACCTTAACCATATCAAATTTTATATCTAACATTAGTCTCAATTACTGCACAATGGGTAACATACCAAATATTAATTAATTCTGGATTTATGCAATTTTGTTAGTTATATAATTTGTAATTAAAACCTTTTATTAAATTTGAGAAAAAAATTCAAATTAGAAGCATATCCACTCGTGGTCTCAGACCTTTGTCCAAAGCTGTATTTTTCTTGCGCCGATTGTTTTTAAGTGTTCTATGGAATGCAGTTATGAAATAGAGGTCCTACATTCGTATTGACATGCAATAAGCTCCAGTGATTTGGATTGTGTGGTTTATTAGCCCACAATGCTGTTCCCTCACACCTGCTCCTTGGGCATGTGAGTGTAGTGTCATCCCCACGTCCCATCAGCCCCTGAACAGCATGTCTCTTCCACAAAGAGTTTACCTGCATCTTTTATTCATCTCTCAATTATTAGTTGTTGCTTCTGTCCCCATTCCTTGAACTCTATTATCATATCAATTAGCATGTCCGTCTCAGTCCTGAGTTCCACTCATACCGCATTTACATCAAACCCGTAATGCACCTCTCGCTGCCTCTAAATTATTAAGGGAACAAGTCAAAGCAAGAGACTGGGGACTCATATTTAAACCAGACACACATGCCTACTAGCGGAACAATTGAGATGAGGAGACGGAAGACCCTCCCTGAACACAAAATGTTTTGGGTTTTATTTGTGTTAGCTGTTAGTTGTGTTCTATAAGCTTCTATTGGACCTTAAGGTCCAAATGCAGTTAAATGCAGACACTGACACACACTGCATTTTGCGCTGTCTCCCTAAGCTCTGCTCTGTATGGTGTGGTTTGTGAGGCCTGCAGACGGAATCTGCTGAGGACAGAGGCTTTTCCCTGGGAAAAGATCCCCTGGGAACCTTTAAACCCAGTGTGATCTCCCCTTATCCATTTGCTGCCTGGGACTCCTCAGTGCATTAAGCTGCTGCCATCAGGGGCTTACACGCTACAGTACACTGAAAAGAATCAAGGCCATCTTTAGCCAGAGATTAGGCCATATCATTCAGAACTTTCGTGTGTATGTCTGAGCTTTTACATATATGTACAAAGATATTACATTACAAATATGTTCATTTGATTGAAAAAGACAGCATAACTCAGAGGAACCCAGAGCCAGTCATTGCCATGCAGGCTGTTATTCAGGATATTCACTGGCCAACACTGAATGCAAGAAGTTGGTAGGCATATTTGTTATGGCAACATAATATAGTACATATACACAGAGCAGATTTCATAAGCCTTAATTAAGTGTAAAAACATATTGGCAAGTTCGGTGTTGTCTCAAAACAGACTTCTAGCTGCCGCTAGACAGCTACAAAGTTGGTGCTTTTTCATTTCTCAGCTTGGCTAAATTTCTGCTTTTTATGGTGTCAGCTTATTTTTTTGTTAGAAACTGATGCCTCACAGCAAGAAGGTCTGAGGTTCAATCCCAGGGTGGAGTGTCCTGGGTCCTTTCTGTGTGGATTCTGCATGTCCTCTCTGTACTCCGGTTTACAGTCTAATGGCATGCATGTTAAGTTAATTGGCATCTCTAAAGTGGCTCTTAGAGTGTGACTGTGTGTGTGTGTGCCCTACAATAGATTGGCACCCCGTCTAGGGTTGTTGCTGCCCTTGCGCCCAAGAGTTGCCTGCTGGGCACTGGCTGGCCTGCAACCCCATGTGGATTAAGTGGAAGATAATGTATGCATGGATTTACTTTTGAAGTTAATACATTTGACACTATTGATGTTGATATCACAAATGACCAAACGCTAAGCAGATTTATTCAAATACAAGAACAAAACAAAAAAAACAATAGTTGCTGTTGTGATACAGAATTTTAGTACACTAATCCACCAGTGCTCCTGGCTGAGTCACTCTTCCTTTGCAGCCATGATTGGGTGTGTCTAAATTTAATTGGAGTATCATCACTTTGTGCAACAACACGGACTCCTGATGGCCCTGTGATTGGCTAGGTATCCCATCGAGGGTAACCTTTCACCTGCACTTTGTTTTCTGAGTAAGGCTATAATTAAGTCTGGTAAGTTATCTAGCTAAAGATTAGTCATCCAGATACTAGCTTTACTTTTAGATTAACGTTCCAAACTGGCGATCTAAGTTACTGATGCTTGCCATAATTAAATTTCAAAGGTTTCTGTATAATTATGTATAAGGCATATTACAGATTCCTTTTTAACCCTGTTTTTCTCACAGACGCCCCATCCCGAACAACACGGGTGCAAGTGTGTGCTGGATGAGGCCAAAGCAGGACTCGGTAGGAGGTGCTGTTGGATCACTCAGAGTGAGTCCCCCAACGAGAATCCTCACTCCCAGTTAGCTGTGTCTGCATGTGACAAAGAAGCTGTCCAGAAGTCTTTGACGAAACCAGTGGTTGGTTGGCATCTTAATTTGCTGTGATACCTGAGCATACTTGAACCCAATGCTGCCAACTAGGCACCAGCTCTTCCATGACCCTGTAAAGAATTACATGGTAATGAAACTGAATGAATCAAATAATTGTTCTTCACAATGTACGGTATGTTTTTATGGCTTTTTATGGTTTGAATTCATGCAGGCACTTGAAGACAGAGAAGACCAAGTATTCAGTAACATCACAAGATCGTACTGTATATTGTAAAATCATGCTGGAATAACATTGACCATGATATTTTGTACTTGTGCAGTCCATGCCATACTATATAAATTATTAAGTTCTAAAAAATGTCATCATATTTTCTTTTAAAGACTCAACATTTAACTCAAATTGTTATAGTGATTTTATGATTTGTATAAAAACCATTTCAATAAATTTGAAAAAAAAAAGCAAAATGAAACTATTTTTAGTGATGGTCTTTATGGTCCTCGCTTTATATCAAAATAGAATATCCTATAAATACAGAAAAAGAATGCCTGCCTCAGGTTAAGTTCCAATTCTTAAATTTATACAATTATAATATATATCAGATCTAAAAACCACATGTACACATATTCAGTGTGTTTGAGTGCGTGTATGGCTTTTAGAAATCTGCTTGTTCAGCTGGACGTTTGTGTTGATCATGTCAGTACTAAACTCATTGTGGTTCTGCAGTTTACTATAAATGGGCCTCTGACGGTTTGCATGCAGAAGAGACCCTTCTCTTTTTCCCTTTTCCATTAGAGTGTAGTCGCATCGTCTCCTCTCCCCACATATTTGCCACACAGCTACAAGCCTCAGCATCTGAAAATCTATACGATATTGATCTACAGCCAGTTGCCACAATTATTCCTCTGAAGGAAACACTGACAATAAATTACACGTGCACAGGCTTTTCAGCCGCCGCTCGATACAACGTGCATCTCTTTGTGAGCCAGGTGGGCTGTCACTGCTACCCCTGACACACACATACTCCACCACTGCACACACACTCACATAAACAAGGCCTTACATACTGAATTCTATACTCTATTTCACTTATGGTATGTTTTTTTGTGTTCATTTCTCAAACACAAAAAGGCAGTGCAGTTACTACTTTATTTACTTTGGATAACACGTATGAATTATATGATTTTTGTGTTTGTTGTATCTGTTGTGCTGGATACACCTGTAAACGCAAGTGTTTAAGGTGTTTTATTCGTCGTA
>JAUZSU010000092.1:21768-32953 GCA_034780255.1 Parotocinclus maculicauda
TTCTTACACTATTTCTGTATGGCATCAAACCTCTTTTTGTAAAGCTGCTTTGTGACAATATTGTATTGTAAAATGCGCTATAGAAATAAATTGACTTGACTTGACTTGACTTACACACTAAGGACCACTTTGGAGGCATCAGTTAACCCAACACACATGTCTGTGGGAGGAAACAGGAGTACCCAGAGTAAACCCACACAGACACAGGGAGGACATGCAGACTCCACAAAAAAAAGGAACCAGGTCGCTCCACCCTGGGTTTTAACCTGGGACCTTCTTGTTGTAAAGTAGCTGTGCTACCCACCGAGCCACCGTGCTGACTTTAAGCAGAAACCATACTCTAAATTTGAATTCTGAATTTTCTTAGGGTGATGAGCTTTGGGAAATGTAGCTAACTGGTGTCCGTCATAGAAAGTGCCTACAATGGGCACACAAGTCACAAAAAATAGCCAAATCTCTCCATTGCCATGGCAAATTTGCCATTATATCTAGGTTGCCCGAAGAGATTTGGTCCCTTTCGACTATTGGTTCTCCCCATGACTCTTCCTTATCACATTTAGAGATTTTTTACCTGCCACCATTGCCAAAATGTTTTTATTTGGGTTTGTAAACTATGTTTCTGTAAAGCAGCTTCAAGACAATGCTTTAATGTAAAATAGTTTGCTATGCCAGTATAGGAACACATTTGCTGTTTGTGTGCTCATGAAAGGAAAACCTGATTTCTTCAGATTTCATCATCAAGGTATTAATAATGGGTACAAATAAATAGCTAATATTTGTATGTGTAACAGTTTGGAAGCTCACTTAAAGAGAAGAGACATAACAGGGTAACTTAGAAGGCCAAGTCAACACCTTGTGAATTCTTGTCATGTTTCTTAAACCATTCAATTTTTGCAGTGGTGCAGCATGCATTATCTAGGCTACCATGTAGGTATTGTAACATGGGTATAAGTTCCAACAAATCCATCATAACTTGAATGTATTGTACTGTATATATCATAGCTTAGCCTACCTTAATAGTGCTTAAAACAAATGTGGTAATGTGGTAGCCTAGCGGTTAAGGCACTGGACTCTGGACCAGAAGGTCCAGCGTTCAAATCCCACCTCTGCCAATCTGCCACAGTTGGGTCCTTAAGCCACAGTTGGGTCCTTGAGCAAGACCCTTAACCCACAACTGCTTTAGTTGTAAAATTGTATCAGTTGTAAGTCGCTTTGGATAAGGGTGTCTGCTAAATGCCGTAAATGTAAAACCCGACCTTCTTTTTATGATCCATTTGGGGACTGAATTACTGGATGTTAGAAATGAGCTTGAGAATCAATAAGACAATTTATGAAATATTACTGTATTACTTTGTTATTACAGTGTTATTATTTTCAAAACTATCCTACAGTATCTCCATTGTGTGACTGTGGTTTTTCAGAAGATCACTAAAATACAACAAGAACAACCTTGTGTCACTTCAATCAGATTTTATGTCAGCTTGGATTCAATACTGACAAAAGCAGTCTATGACAGCCTACTCATGGGGACCAGCCTTGCACCCTGTGCAGTTCTGTCCTGGCTTCCCACAACCCTGAATTGGATTAAGCAGGGGTGACAATGAATGAATATATGAATTAATGAGTTAGTTGATTTTTTTAAGGGCTTAAATAGTAATGTTTCAAGTTTATTCTGATTTGTCCTGGTGTGGTTCTGGTTTAGCTGGTTTCTGCTCATTCAGTCTTGCTGGTATTACTTGAATAGCTGGTTGACCAGTGTACCAGTGTACCTATGTCAAAAGCACACCAGATGCAGGTGTTTGTTGTTCTTGTTGTTGTTTTTTCTGTGTTAAAGTGCTATCTATTGACAAATTTAAAGCAACACAGGCAGTTTAAGAGCTGCCCATTTGTAAGAGGGCACACTCCATAACACATGTCACGTTCCTTGACAAATCCAACAACACTGTTTACAACATGTGGTAACTTCATTAAACCCGAAAGAGACAGAATGAAGTTGTGAGTGTTGCCTCACATTTTTTAAATATCCAGCTTTTACTCCAGTTCAGTTAATATGTCCAAATCTTGCCAGAAGAATTTAGCTATTCCGTTTCTAGTTGACGAGTTCAATTTCCACCGGCTGTTTTGATAAGCACCAAATGATTGTTTACATCCCACCGGACATAAAAACAACATTCAAACCACATCACTGCTAATTTCTAAAATGCTGCTCTAAACTGTGAGTTCAAACTTTTTTCCCACAACACAAAACATATCATTAAATGTTTGTTCTGTGCCAGGCTTTGAAGTGCATGCCGCTACTCTTTAACGATCTCTTTCCCTCTAACGCTGATGGAAACCATGCTGACACCTTCTTTTGCTTCATCAAGTTTCCCCGCACAATTACATGAATTTACTTTCAATAAATTACCATCTTTGCATACATCAGTCAAATCACAGAGCTTAGACATTCACAAACAATATGCATTATTAATTTAATTGTCACAGTTCATTTAGTGAAGTCATAATCGACTTGGACAGGCATGACTTGATAACGCATTTAAAAGCATCAGCACTGGCTTTGGAAAAAGAAATCACTGGATGACCTGTGTACACCCAATAGTCAAAAATAGCAAGACACAACAGAATCTAGATGTGATATACCCAGATCTTATATGCACCCCAATTAATCTGAATAGTGATTTTTACAGTATTCTGTAGATTTGTTTGGGCATTCCTGTTTAAATCATGTTTTGTAGATTTTCCAAATGAAATTAAGCTACTACAATATTTGCATGGAACAAATGTGAATATTTCTGTACGTTCTTATGAATACCCTTTCAAACATGAAATACTCACAATTCGTTTCGGAAGACGACTTGAATACAAATTAGTTTAAGTCAGAATCGAATTCATTTCAGACACAACCTGAGACTTATGCGTACCAGTTTTACTGGTGTTTGAAGTCAGCATTTTTGTTCAAATTTGAGGGCAAAAAATGTTAAAACGGATTGCGGTGCTTTGTGTTGAGTCTGCATGTCCTCCCTGTTAGGTTAATAGATCTGTGTGTATATATGACTAGTTGTCTATTATTGGCTATTGATACTGTTTGATGATTAGCTAAACTAAATGAACAAACAAGCAAAACAATCCATGTTTTGACTGTATATCAAGAACCTATCCCAGGTTAATCTACATATCTGTCCTCACATACAGTATAGGCATAAGTTCTAGACAGTAACTAATGCCGAAAAATACCTTACTATAAAGGAATGCTGGGCCTAATTTCATTGGCAGCTTAGGAGTTTTTCATTTCACAAGAACCTCAGAGTAGGGTCAGTGCCTCTTTGGATCAAGATTAACCAGTTTAAGTCTGGTTATGTCTGGGCAGACCCCAGGGAGATCACTTTTACTTCATTGCAGACAGTATGAGCCCAAGATATTTCATGTTGTTTCTAATCAAAGGAATTTAATTTGTTAATAAACATCACTACCTGAATGTCAAGCCTGCAACATGTGTATGCACATCTGCCTATAACTGAATCATACAAACAGTGTATCTAATAAGATCTCGTTTCATTACTTGTGTCACTCCAGCTGTAAAATTGAACCTATACTGATTGAGCGTATTCAAATTATGATGCAGGAATTTATGATACTTTAAATCACACCAAAGCAATATGTCTTTCACATGAATATTAGGCAGGACAGTGGTGCAGTGGTTAGTATAGTCACCTCACACCTCACACCTCAAGTGTCCCTGGTTCAATCCCGACCATTGACTTCACCTGTGTAGAGTTTGCATGTGGTCCTTGTGTCAGAGTGGGTTACTATGGGTCCTCGACTGTTTAATAATAGAGGCCAAAGGCATTTATTAGGTTAATTGACACTGCTAAATTAGCCCAATTGCTGTAAAATGACCACATCAGCTGATACAATGCTAAATAAAAGTAATTCACATTCCCGCATTAATATCAACAAATCTTAAATAAGTTAATGCTTTCATTTCCTTGAATGACTGCTATAACCAAATTTAGGGAGGAAAACTCAATGAAGTTCTCATGCAGCCTTCAGATTAACAAATACACAAACACAACACTTGCATCAGTCACCTTCCATCACCAACACAGCAGAATGAGGTCATAAATATTCAGCACGTCTTCAACCTATCCTGTGCCATGTTGATGAGCATGTTGCCCCTGAGTCTTTGTGTGTGTGTGTGTGTGTGTGTGTGTGTGTTTGTCTGTGTGCGTGAAAGAGAGAAAACTCTACAGATGAACACTGACACACTTGAACCATAAGCTATCCTGAGGCTTGAGGGGGACCCAAGGCACAACACACACCCCTCTCTTCTCCTCTCATCTCTTCTTTTCACACACACAAACCCTCTCTCTCACTCTCACATAAACACACACACACATACACACAAACACACACACACACATTTCCACCCCTATTCCGTCTTGTCGCCGAAAGAGCAGGCTTGCAAACATTTCTGTTAATTATGTATTACAGCTGTCCTTCATAAACTTAATTACCAGGCGCTGAAAGGCAACGGGCCTTCATTAGCATACACGCTCGAAAGAGACATGGCATATGCAAAAATACGATTTTAATTAGCATCTTTTGATAGGGTGCCTCACAAATCAAGCTGGCACGTGGCGAGGCTCGCGCGGCCGCAGCTGGATTAACGGTGATGTGTGACGGTGCCGATGCCAGCGTCGAAGGAGATGCATCAAAGGTGCAGATTCGTAGCTCAACCAGCCAATCGTGCCTGTCCGTTTCATCGCCCTGGTGACTGTCGCCAAACCATCACAGAGCTAGCCGCAGGGCTTAGCACAACATTATTTGCTTGTGGTTTTAATGATTTCTTTGAGATTATTGTTATAAATGAATATTACAGGATGCCACTCAGTCTATCATTTTTTGAAAAAAACCACATAAATCTAACTAATGTGACTCTCTGCTGGAGGGCTCTGCTCATAATCTCTCATATTAAAAAGAATAGCGGCTATTAGCCCATGTGCTACCCTACTGCTTTTAACTAATGACATGCTGCACCTTGTTATCTTTGAGAATGCAGATGATAGCTGATGCACCATTTTTTATGATTTTGGCAGTGCTTTTAATAAAACACAATAAAGACCGAAATTGTCGCCGTTCAATTTTGTTCGCTCACTGAAAGTGAGTTTTCATTACCATGTCAGTTCTAATGCTGGCCTACTGGAACCAGACATAAAGCCTAATGTCGACACTAGCCATTTTTAACAGAAAGCCAGTTTAATCAAATGCAGCAAACAATGGCAAGTTGATGAACGTAGCCTGAGAGAAGACAATTTATATTTGTCTTGTATTTGGAAGCACACAGTACAGAAGGAGAACGTGATTGAAACTGCTGTGTATTATGAAGCGTGGGCATGTCTGGGTTCAGAACGCCTCATCAGCAATACTGAACCATCATCTGTTTCATTCCACCAGGACAGGTCAGTCTATTTTTCACCTCAAGGTCAGAGAATAAAAACAGCAAATATAAAACATGGCCTGGCAAATACCAGTACTTGGTTTGATAAGGCAAGGATTTTTAATTTACGTTTGCACCATTCCCCCTGATGGCAAGGGGGGATAAGCTGTTGGCGTCTACAAACATATTACCAATAAATGTTATTAGCAATGAATGGTTCATTATTCACTAATTTGATTCCCAAGTAGTGGTAAAAATACATGGCCAGTTTATGGATATCGACCACCGCACACACTGGTAACATAGATGTTTTTATGATATTGGTTCCACCTTCAGTCTTGTAATAGACCCATTTTATGACAAAGACTTACAACTGTTATATGTGTACAACTGGCATATTTTATAAGTTATTGTACTGTGACCCAGAAGGATCAAAGTTCTAATCCCACATCTGTCAAGCTGCCACTGCCTTGTACTTGAGCAAGGCCCTTAACCCACAGTTGTTTGAACAGTAAGATTATGCCAGTGTCCGAGATAAGAGTGTCTGCTGACTAATTGTAGCATTTGGAATGTAACTGCTGCATTTTGGATGGGAGGAAACAGGGTTTCTGTGAAAGCCAGTCAATTTCTTCCACAAAAGATTGGCAATAAAGCTTGTATTAACTTTTTGCACAGAGGCAGGTAATTCTGAAACACAGTTCTGTCAATGTATGTGATAGCAAAACTGACAGAATATCTGGTTTTCCAAGAGAATCAGTTTAACTCTATCCAAGCATACCCAATTTCTTCCTTAAAGACCGAAAAAGAATTAGCTTAAATACACATGGCCACGTGGGACGAAGTAACCCAGAGGTGTTCTTGGAACCCAGTTTGCCTGGTATAGCTGGACTACCTTACCCCTCCTCCATAACTGTCCCCGCAGCAGACATTTTATATGCTAGACTGGGCAGCAAAGTGAGGCAGGCCAAGCAAGGCCTGCCAAAGTGAGGACCTCACCTCATCTGCCAGCTCTAATGATGGCATCCACCTGCTGTTTTACTGCCCCAGCTGGAGAAAAAGGCCAGCCCTTAGCTCATCAACCCATCCTCCAGTGTTCACTCACTCACACATATACATACGCATGCACCCCGCTTCATTGCATTGATGAACTTTTTCATGGTAACAATTGCAAAACCTCATCAGGGGCTGAGAATATAGACTAGAGGGTTATGGGATACGTCTGAGGTTTCAAAGACAAATAAGGGAAACTAAGCAACAGAGCAATATGTCACCTGGTGGAAGGGAAATCAAAGTCTCTTAACATCACACTTGGCATTAAAAAGGAGAATAATGATATATATATATATATATATTTTATATTTGAGTATAACAAGGGAGGTACAGTGATGAAGTGATTAGCATTGTATATATGTAAAGAACCCCACAACCAACCTCAGTTCATATAAAGTACCAAAAATCCAACTTTTGTTTTTATTAAGGACCCAGAACCCTACTTATGATTAGATACCATACTTAGAAACAAGGTATTGTTCATATAAAGCATCTAGAACCTAACTCTGTTATACAAAACTAACTTTGCCCTACATTGAACTGACCAGACTCTGACCAGGATTAAGATGATAATTGTATAATGCTATGATAGTCACATTAATAATATAAAATAATAATAATTTGAAATAATATTTTCTATAATCATTCATTTTTCATTGTTGCATCAATGACACCAAGCCATCCTGGGCCAGATGCTGCAAAGCCAAGTCCAGACTTTTTTTTCCAGTGCTACAAACAAATTGGGCAAGTAGTTAGAATTGAATAGGCCATGATGCACATACTTGATGATCTAAAGTATACATTACTAATTAGACCAGAAACTACTGCTACTCAGAGACAAGCAAGCTTACAAGATAATGTTGTGGTCACATAATTACAAAGAGGTTACAAAGAGCAATTTATATAAACATAGAAATTATGGAAGACACATGCATTTTGATTTATGCAGAAAGAAGAATGATACTGTGCCATTATGACTGGAGTGGGAAGTTCATTCCACCACTGATGAGCCAGATCTGGCCTTGGAGGCATGGCTCAGTCTCAGCAAAGAATGTGCCAGGTACCCTGAAGAAGTTGGCATGTGTGTTGTTATGAATGGAACAATGTAAATAATGTGGAGTAAACCAGTGAAAATTAGTAGACTTTGGTAGATTGTGAACCAGACGGACTGCAGCATTCTGAATGCTCTGTAGTGGAGTATTTTCAATATGAAGGATAAATGCAGACTAGCAAGCAATCATTTCAGTAATTAAGACTGGAAGTAACAAAAACCTGTAGAGGGAACTGAGCAGCTTCTCTGGTCAGAAAGGAATGCATGCAGCAGAAATCTGCAGGATCTGGATCTGGTGTATCTCATCATTTTGTCACTGTAGTAGAGGCAGTTGAGGTGGTGTTAAGAAGCAGTTGAAGGGGAAAAGAGGCAAATTAGTGATTAGAAACATGAAGAGGAGTTACACTAAATTGTTGGCCATTAAGGATGTTGCCTGCTCTGTGTGTGGGTAATGATGGTGTGTGAGACAAGTCAAAAGAGCCAAGATGGTGGAAGACCATTGACATGATATCATCATTTGGGAGGTTGTGGTCACCCAGTAGAAGAAGAGGATTGCCAGCCTCTGGAAGTGAGCCAAGAAGAGAATCAAGCTCATCAATCAAGCTGCCAGCAGAACCAGGAGGTCAACCGATCTCAAAGATATGAAATTTACAAGGCTTGAGCAAGGAAAAGCATGTAATGCAAAAGAAGAAATTTGAAATTTAGTCACATAAAAAATGTGTAGGCTGAGAAAATTAGCATACCATTTGAGAATTAGAATGCTGAAGAGAGTGCAGCAGGTGTTTTTGTGTTTTCTAAGATAATCCAAGTCTCAGTGAGAGCCATGAAGTGAAAGAATAGGCTAGTACCATAACATGCCATGAGTTCTATTTTGGGCTCTTCTGTCCTTTTAAGGTTTTTTTTTCAATAGTCTTCTGGATTGTCCACATGATTTTTAGAAAAATGTAGAAAGGCAGAAAAGTCTTTTTCAAGAGCTTATGCTTTAGGACCCTGGCATGCACATTATTTGCCTTCACTGTTCTCCTGATGGTAGACTCTTTTAACGCTAACATTAGTCAATGTAAAAAATGCTTTTATTTGATTAGAAATTATCATGGGTAAAATGGTTTTGTAAACCTTTCCAGCCTGACCAACAAACTCTTTTTCGGAGGTCCTCAAAGATTGCTTTTGTTCACGCAATGATGCATATCCACAAATGTGTTGTGAGGATGAGATTTTGATATACCGCTGCACTTAGTACAACAGTGTGACCATTCACCCATTTATTGAAAACACCTAATGTGAGTCTAATGTCACATTTAAATTAACTGACAATCACAGGTTCACATACTTTTGCCACTCATAGATATGTAATACTGGATAATTTTCCTTAATTAATAAATGACTGTGTGTAATATTTTGTCTCCTTTGTGTAAAGCTGTCTTTACTCACTTTGACTGATGTAAAGTAAACCCATTGCTTTTTGTTCATATTTCTGAAGAAATGCAGAATGTTCTAAAGGGTTCACAAACTTTTAGGCAGCACTGAACAGCACAATAAAAAGTTCTAAACATCTCAAATGTAAGCACTGCATATTCACTAAAAACTATGCAGTGAATTAGCACAGACATTTCAGGCAAAATACTTGGCTTTCAATATGTAATATGTAAGAAGAAACATGCTTGTTAGAGTCCATCTGCACCCAGTTGACCATCTTTAGATATGGTGAAAATATCCTGCCCAACCTCACTACGCAGCCATGACTGAAAATCGAGAGTTTATTTCCAATAGGAATCGCTCATAATGACCACTCAACTTCTGCAGTCGATTCTCTGAGGAGCTCCTGAGCAGGTGTTCATGAAGAACTTTAAATTTGATGAGTATGAATTAAAAAAGAGAAGAGGAAGAACATCTAAAAATAGAGATGAAGCATCAGTCAAGGAGACAGGCTGAAATTACTGTGTGATGAGAATGACGGCAACTTTTCCTGCCTGAGCCAGAGACTGTCAGAGCCTGGGAGGTCTTAAGGGAGAGAGGCAGGCTTGACAACATGCCAATATCACTTTAGCAGTGTCTGTACAGGAGCTCTCAGGGATGTATCACATGATTCCTGTACCTCACGCCGAAAAACCAGCCGACAGATTTGATAGCCTTGTAAAAGCGAGCACTTGATCTGAGAGACCACCGAAAGACAATTAGAAAAAAGGGAAAGCAACAATCCTTTGTTTATCACTGCCAACACATTTACCAAACCAGACACTCTGTCTAACTTGTTGTCTACGTTGAAGGCTGCAGCAGGACGGGTGAGATGAAAGGGAGGCAGGGAGATCTCGTTTTCCTTTTTGAGAAGTTGTACTGAGAGGGTTTACCCCGTTGCACTTTCCTCTTAAAATCTGCCACTCACTGTCTCCTCTGGACATGTCAGAATGATTGAATCCAAAGTCTTATTTACGCTGACAATTTCAGCTGCTGTTCAACCAAGCAGAACCAACGGCACTAGGAAACTGGCAATCAAAGCTAAAAACATCCATACACAAAACAGAAAGGTAGTTGAACATCACTTGCTGCACTATTCCAGCAACCTCCTATGGCTGATAGTGCTAACAGGTTCAACATACTGCTAGAAAGTTGTCTTACTGAGTTTAAACCTAAGGTAAACCAGTTTTACATTGTATGATATACTGCCTGGTTTTGCAGTTGTAGACAAAAATACATTATTTTTAAAAAAGCATTGTATTGAGATCAAAATTCTTGAAACAGCTACAAATATACTATACCATGGATAAATGTGGATTTTAAAGTAAGAGCAGTTTATGGAAGTAGTAAAAGAGAGAATGTGTTTTTGATGTCTCATCAGAATTTATTCATGACAGGCCAAAAAGGGATGTGGCATGAAAAGATGAATTAGAGCTTCCAGGTAACTAGCAAGCAATCACTCTTTAGACATATAACATTTATTTTCATTTATGACAGTGTAAAAAAATTTCATGCTTCCCAGTTATTGATACAAGCAGCACATTGCTTTTTTTCATTCACAGGTAGATAATAATCTTTTTTCTATAATCAACATGAAGATCACATGATATAGCACAGACTGTCAAATTTGTGTTAGCAAGTATGTGATTTGTAATCATCACATAAAACTACTGAATTTGCACATTCTAAGATAATAAGTATTTTCTTATATACAATACTGCGGATAAGTCTTGGGTCACATATACATTTTATATAGTATGGTTTTAGCAATGGTATAATGACCATATAAAATTATTTCTCAGTCTGATTATTAGGATACGACCTGAGAAAGCTGCTATAGGCTGCAGTGTCAAGTTTGTAGTATTAACAGCCCATAGGCAGCTTTACTAGGATACCAAGTTGAACCTTCCACAGTTCAAATAAGCATGGTCAGGGATGGTTTTATTGTAAGGGTAACAGTCCAAAAAATAATCTAGACATTGTAGATATCCTAAAGCTCATAAATATTGCAATTCAGATCAGAGGAAAAGAGCATTGTGGTATGACAAGTCCAGGTTTTAAGTCTTTGGGTTCCAAATAGCGTGGGACTGTGGTGGCCTAGCGGTTAAGGTACTGGCCTCTGCTAAGCTGCCACAGTTGGGTCCTTGAGCAAGGCCCTTAACCCACAATTGCTTGGATTGTAAGACTGTATA
>JAUZSU010000092.1:33053-44688 GCA_034780255.1 Parotocinclus maculicauda
AGTAGGTCAGCCTGTCAGTGCTTTGACCATATGTATCACTATAGAAGAAAGTCGCTTCTAAAAATGGTACACAAAAAAGTTTGCAGTTTGCTGAAGGCAAGCAGGCAGTAACCATGTCTTGTGGTATACCAAGGTAAATTTCTTTGGTACAGACGGTTTCATGTGGGTGTGGTGGCAACCAGGTGAGGAGTGCAAAGACAAGTGTGACTTGGTTACAGTCAAGCATGTTGGATGTCATGGTTTGGGGTTGCATGAGTGCTATAGCTGTGGGAAGCTACAGTTCATTAACGGAACCATTAAAAAAATTCAGAGACTGGGTCACAGGTTAGTATTCCAACATGATAACGACCCCAAATACCTCCAATATGATCAATGCCTAAAGAAACTGAGGGTAAAGGTCAAGAATGTATCCAGACCTAAACCCTATTAAGCATCTGTGGGGAGCATAAGGTCTCTAATATCCACCAGCCCTGTGATGTCATCATGAAGGAGTGGAAAATAATTCCAGTGGCAATCTGTGAAGATCTAGGGAACTCTATGCGCAAGAGAGTCAAGGCAGTGATGCAAAATAATAGTGGCCCACAAAATATTGACACTTTGGGCACAATTTTGCTATTTTCACTTAGGGGTGTACTCACTGTTGTTGCCAGTGGTTTAGACAATTTAATGGCTGCGTTTTGAGTTATTTTAAGGCCAGAGCCAATTTACACTGTTATACAAGCTGTAGACTGACTACATTACATTGTACCAAAGTGTCATATCTACAGTGTTATTTCATGAAAAGACATAATAAAATACAAAAATGTGAGGGGTGTACTCACTTTTGTAAGATACTTACTTTTGTGATTTTCATATATCTAATTTGTAGTATTAATGAAGCTAAGTCTATAGTTCCACCTTCACGCATGTATATCCTCTACAAAGTAAAACCCAAATTTTAAAAGAAGATTTGTATTTCTCTTTTTGGAAAAAACATTTGATGTCATCAAGATGGAATAGACAGTTTCTTTCAAATCTAGAGACTTATAGCTTCCTATTCTAGTCAATGACTGGGCTTTTAAATCCCATCTAGAAGCCTATAAGCTCAGTTTTATAGCTAATCCTTCATGTCATGCTGAGAGTGAGTTAGTGAGGGACAAAAAGTACTTGGAGAAACATCACTATAAAAGGCAGTGCATTTCTATCAAAAAAAGCAATCTGATAGTTTTAAAACAATGCAGATGGCATGTAAAGCAGTTCATTTCATTTATGTAATAATCTTTATGTCACAACAGTGTGGGAGGTCATCAAGGCTAAAGTATGACCAAGTATGAGCACTAATAACCAGTGCAGTTTATTATTATTCACAGACACAAACTGGCACACTTAAGTAATTCCCTTTGAGTGTTAATGTGTTTCCTAGACTGAATCCAAGATAATCCTTTGATTTACAATCAAATTCATATTAGAAGAGCCATTACCCAAAGAGAACAAGGAACACACTTTACAAAAGGAATTGGCCTTTTTTAATCTTACATTGCATTGAAAATTTACATAATAGATTCATACATTTTACAAATAATTTTTCCATAAAAATATATTTCTTTACAAAAAGTTTTTAGTTTAATTTTTTTAATATCTATTTGAATGCATTGGCATGGATGGGGTCCCCGTCTGTACTGCAAATACTCATATTCTTGATTGGAAAGAGTCTTGTTCTTTGATTGTATGGGTACCTTCTTTTATTGCAGTCAGTTACAGGAAATGATGAACAGCTCATCATGGTGAGGGAGAGCATGATTTCTTGAGCAGTAGTGGTAGGTAAAGACAAAATTGTTATATTATCCACAAATGTCAGTTTATGTGGTGAATCAGACTGGTAGAATAAAAGAAAATAATATGAAGAGTGGAAAGCAGCAGACCTGGCTCATGTGGTTTTTGGTAGGCACTGTGTAAAAACAGCCATCTTTAAAAAAAACACCAATTTGGTAGTGTACAATTTGTATGAGGTGCAAGGCTGCAGAATCCCTGTGCCTGATGCTGAGCAAATAATGAAATGCTCTTAAGATCACAGATTCATTTGTTAGTTTTGGGAACTCTTGGGCAGTAATGTCAAGAATCAGCACGCTGAAGTCTGCAGCTTTCTGTCCGACTCACAATGATAAGTTCCTCTTTGTGTAACATCGAAAGCTTTCGAGCAAATCACTAGTATCACCTGTTGCTCAGGGAGAATGTGATGAGAGGTACAGTACAGTAGAAGGCACTGGAATGAATCTCACAGCTTGAGGGCCTGGAAGCACGGAACTGAGGTAGTCTGATCTTGCTAAAATCGCATCAAGTAAAGGTTTAAAGAGAAAATTATGGCACAAGTTTTAAAATGCAGCATTTCTCTCTGTATACTGGTTTGGACTATCACAACAAAAATGGCATTTAGCTGGTTTAATAATTAAGAATACAACTTGCTATTTATAATTATTTTAAATTAGATCAGACTAAGCTGATCACAACTGTACAACTTACATTATGGCAATTTCTTTAAGTATATTTAACGTTAAACTGATTTCAGACTGAATCGGAACTGTGCTCCATGGCCCATATGTACTAGATAAACATGATCACGTTGCTGCCATGTGTCATAATTAACAAACATGCATTCTGTAAAAAAATTTATGGTACAAAATGCCAAGTGCATTTAATTTCATACAAATGTATAACAATGGTATTATTATAGGATTGTATGATTAAAATGAACAAATTATCCTATCAAACTTCTCAACCAAAATGTATGCATGGTATGTTTAGATTAAATGTGACCAAGCATAATGAAAAAAATGTCCATGTTGAAAAACAAATTAGGACAAAAAAAACTGTTAACACAAGTCACCTGCAGACTTCAGGTCCAAAATCCTGACATTTGTCCCAGAAGATATGGTTTAACATACCAACACAGCATGAAAAACAGAAAATTAAGGAGAGTTTCAAAAAGGAGGTAAAGAAAAGTTGGCTGCTCACATTTGCTCACTCATTAGAAAAAAGAAAATATGTATTCAAAAAATTACACATCATAGGATAAAAAAACATATGACTTTACATATGGAGAATTAAAATCTGAGAATGTTCATTAACCAACTGAGAACTAGTCATCACTGCCAAAGGATGAACACTTTTTATCACTAACAACAGCACACTTTTTAATTTCATCAAAAACTCTCAGTCAAAGCTCTTCTCCCTGACATCTCCCATGTGGTACATAGCACAAAAATATAGGTGATGAGTGCTCCTCATATATACTCAATTACATGTACAGATCCCTTTTCCATAAAAAAATACCCAGTCAATTGTGAAGAAGCACTCACAGAGTGCAAACAGGAAAGCAGAAATCTCCACATTTTCTGTTGTGAAGACTTGGGGATTTAAGGGGTAGGCGTTCATCATAAAAAGTCATCATAGTACTCCATGTCCTCTGTGGATGCACATGGTCAAATCACAGTTCCTGAAGAGTGTGCTTTAAATATCACAAGAAGGGCAACAGGACATTCTTTCCAGTGTTAGTGAAATCTATCCCTGCCTGGGACATCAGTATATCCAATTGGTTTGTTAAAAAATATGGAAACCAACACCCCAAATTTTTCTTGTGTCAGTGGTCCTCATTATACCATTGTGCAGACCGTGTTCAGGTTGGGGTCGAATCGGACAGCTTTGCCCTCCACTGCCTTTACACTGGTGTTGTACATGGGGTTCTCAAAGGCAGCCTGTCCATTGTTGTTCTCATGGACTGAGCAGCCTGTGTACTGGGTTTTAGGAATAGTCCTTTGAAAGGAAAAAAAAAGGTTATACAATTAAGAGCATGAATAACAAAGCATGCTATTATTTTACTTGAAAACATTCTGAAAGTTGTAAGCAATATTTTTAGAGAGTTTTTTCTTGAATCTTCAGTTATAAATGATAAACAAACATAAAGCAAATAATCAACACATCAGGCCCAGACTGTTACTATTATGCAGCTCAGCTCTAAATACACCAGAATTAAGTCAGTAGTGAGCTCCATAAGTAAGTAATGTAAAATTATTATATTTTACTGGAGGGGTTTCCAACTTTTCAGCGACAAGACAATTCTGTAAACAATTTGCAAAACAATTTCCCTGTTTGTGACACCCAACTCTGTTTATTATTTACAAAACCTCATTGACTTTATTTTATGAAATTTACTTTTTGTTGATACCATATTGTAATGTTGTCTATTTTTTTTAATTGATAGCCTGGAAGTAAAGATGTAGGCTCAAACAATGCGACCTGTTAAGAGTATGAAAATTACATAATGTATTAATTGATACAGGAGCGTTTCTAGACTACTTATTGTACTGGGGCATACACAGAATTTAAAGGGGTGCAACTGTAGCCCTCTGCTTGCTTGTATGAGCACAAGTGTGCATAAAACATAGGCATGTTAAACACTAAATAGATTAGACAATTTAACACTAAAGTGGGCATTACTCTGTCATGGATGAGAAATTAATAACAAATTAACACTAAAGAATTTTTATTAATTGCATTAACGAAACTTGTTGGCAGCGTGGCTCTTTTAAATATTTGTGGATGTCGATTAAACTATGCTAAAAACCAACCAAAACTAGCTCTTATGGAAAGAGCCACTAAACAGTCGCTAACAGCCGTTAGCCACTCAAGCTTCTGAAAAGCTGCTGGGGCATTATGGGAAATGTACTGCTTTTAGTACATTTGCAAGGGGTGTCCTGTAGTTCTGTTCACCAATTCAGGATAAAACCTACTTTTTACTTTCATAATTTTAGTGAAGCAGAAGAACATTTTCCTGGGACATGACCCCAGTAAAGTGGGTTTGATGCGAAAAATATATACGAAGAGGATCCCACATGAACTGCTGGACAATCTAATAATATCCATGCCCCATCGCTGTCAGTGTGTTTTGGCAGTCTTTGGTGACCATACATCCTACAGAACAGTCAATTTGTGGCACTTCACCCCATGGGTATATTACTTACTACTCAATCACGATAGAGAGTTTGCAGTTCACTTGCATAATTAAACAAGTTTCTTTATCATGTTTGCTTTTCTGATTATCTTGTTATATGAAATACAATCAAATGCTTCTTTTTTATCGCTTCATATTCATTTGAAATAACCCCTAATTTTTGTAAGCAGTGTATAAAACATTTTTTATGAATATTGCAATTCTGTGATTTAAAATAAGTGTATTATACTAACCTCTGTTTGTAGAGGTAAAATCCAAAGCCTGCAAAAATCAGGGCGAAAAAAGGCACAAGGATTGCTATGGCCACAGAGCTACTGTTTGTACCATGTGGTGGATTTGACAAGTTATTACTTTCCGACATGTTCAAACCTGTGGGAGGTAAAAACAGAACCTAGTATAAAAACTATTTCAAAAAAGCTTTATTCACACAATAAAACAGATAACTTTGCTACGAAGCTGATCAACTCAAATCATATTAAAGTACATTTGAAAAAAGCAGTCATTAAAGCACTGTTAACAAGCTTAAACGTCTTAGCCAGAACATTCATACAGGGGACTGAATTCATCATGGGACTGCGGCAGCCTTGTGGTTAAGACACTGGACCCTGGACCTGATGGTTCAGCGTTAAAATCCCACCTCTGCCATGCTGCCACAGTTGGGTCCTTTAGCAAGGCCCTTAACCCACCATTGCTTGAATTGTGAGACTGTATGAGTTGTAAGTTGCTCTGGATAAGGGTGTCTGCTAAATGCCATAAATGTAAATGTAACACAAAGTGTGCAGACTAACTAGAGAAAACGCAAGGACTATACATATTCACCAGAAATAAAAGGATATCTAACTGATAACTTAAAGAATATTACAGAACGCCGCGTCACAAACTAGACAGCTTTGGTTTGGTTACCTCACTATTGGGGGAATTATACAGTTATACAATTATACAGGATCCAGTTTTCTTGGCTGTCCTTTATAAAGACTCAAAGTTCTTCTCCAGCGCCCAAGTTCAAAAGTGTTTTCCTGTCACTTTTTATTACTCATATTTATATATTATATATTTTGTATATAAACATTTTTAGAACTGGTTAGATGGTTGCCCTACATAACTGAGTGGACTAGTGTACTAGATGTATAAAAAAATGTATCTAGAAACAGTCTAGATAAAAGCAGTAGGCTGTACATTCCATGTGCATATAATTATCACATTCTACATCCCAACCACTTACACCAATTACAGTTTTCAGGAAATTGAATGTATAATCTCATGCTAGACATTTCTTAAAATGCATCAAGATTCCAAGTTAACACACATGACAAATCAAACAAGTGAAAAAGAAAAAAATTAAGAGAAAATAAAAAAAAATGATACTTTACCCAGTCTTTGTAGGCCAAACTGACCATAGTCTTTACCCTGTATAAAGCCTTGAAATACATATGTGGCACCATCAGGTTCTGGAGATACCTATATAAAAGGTTGAAATTAAGGTTTGCAATTTTCACAATTAAATAAATACAACAATATGAGTGGTAGTTCACAATAATGCATATCAGGTCTATATATACTATTCACTAAGTATACACTTAAACCTGCAGATGGATGAATGGATGGCTATTTTATTAATCACCTGCAAGAAATGTCTATGTTACAGCAGCTATCTTTAGACAAACATTATGTGTCATAGTGTATATGACAAGATGCAGTAAATTGTTGGCTGTGCCCTTACAAAACCATCCAGTGACCATTGTTCCTCCTTCATCCTGCTTAGTACTGTGGTAGAGGACACCGTCACATCATATACAAGCAGCATCAACCGTGCTTCTTGACTCTTATAGACACCTGCATGCAAGAGCAGAGAAGTGTCAGCCATTTAAACAGTTCCACTCTCAAGTATGCAGCTGCACTTTTACTGCCAGATTTGTCTGTTTTTCTTTCAGCAGACACTATCCACTCTGTTATTCACCCACTCTAGTAATAAAGTCCATATTGAAAATGATAAACTGACTCATATGTACGAACTTAATAGTGTTCTCTTTATCAAACGGAATAATAAAGGCCATCACAGGCCATTGTGTCCCTGAAGATGACTGAGTTACTGTTTTCAATCAGTGCGCTCTCACTGACTGCATAACCATTTTGGTCCTGGCATTCAGTAGGTATGTTCATTTGTCATATGTGACAGTAGAGCATCAGCCATGATTTCATGTAATTGCTTTGCTGGTCTGCTTAAAGTCTAAATGGATATTATCATCAAAATATGCAAAGCACATAAGCAAACACAATCTTAGCGATGGATGTCAAGTAGGCAAGGGATGATCTAATCTAATGATGGTAAAAAATGCCAAGGTCATATCAAACAGCATGAATTCTTTATTAAAACATAGCACAGGAATAGGTTGAAGTGGAAGATTTAAATAAGATCACCAATGGAATAGCCATCATACTCACGACAAAACCAAATCATCTGTACTATTTTAAAAACACAAACACATGTAAGAGAATTTACTTTCAACTAAAATTAAAAGACAAAAAGGTGAATAATATAATAACTGATTATTGCAAACATATAACAGGGTGGCCTCTCAGCTCCAGCAATTACTGGTTTGACTCTTGGCCAAGACCTTGCCTACATGGTGTCAGAATGCTCCCCCTGTGTCAGTGTGGGCTTCCTTCAGATGTTCCTGTTTCCAATCAAATTCCAAAGGCAGAAGCAGGTGAATTGGTGCCTATAAAGAACCCCTGAGTGAGTGATAAATGTGAGTGATGAATGAGGGTATGTATGTGTAAGTGCCAAGTAAATAGATTAGCACCTTGTCTAGCCTGGCTCCCTGTTATTTAGGCCCTGGCCTGAACTGCAAAATCTGAATCTGAAAAATCTGAACTGTATCAAGTACATAGGAAAATGAATAAATGAATTAATTATATAAGTACCTAGTCATATTTGACCATAATTAAAATAAAAATAACGTCTATGAATATTTCTACAAAGTATTATGATTCCTTACCTCATGCAGAAATCAAATGATTTACGACCCGAAATAAGGAAAATGCAAACAATGGTACAGTCAACTATTAGAAGCAATATTACAGTTAACAAAATATGTGGTAAGCATAACGTTGTACAGTAAATTCTGAGTATTTTATGGCCTATTATAATATGCATTGGAGTTTTGCAATGTCTTATTAATCTAATTAAAGTACTGTACAGAATAACAAATATATAATTTTGTAACACATGCACAACCTCATATTAGAAAAAATGGGATAGTATTAAAAATGCAAATAAATAAAAATGCAATGAAAGTAAACAGTGTTTATTACATATACTTTTACTTTTATTTCAAAATATATTTCATATTTTATCTTTGTCTTGCATTTAGCACTTTGTATTGTAAAATATGAAATATCTCTGGTTCACACGATCTGCAATGAAGTCAAAGTAAACGTGAGACACCACACAGCTTTTTAAATTTGCTATACTGTCCCAACCTTTTTATATTTGATATGGGGTTGTATTTAACACACATTTTAAATGACAGATAAACCAACCTGAAAGCAGCAGCTCCATGTTGCTACTAGTTAACGTGACGTTAACTCGACCTGTAGTTCTATTAAAGCTTGTGATACTCAGGGTCATTGGCTGCTTTCTCCCCTTGTAGTTGTAAGAGCCCTTCCATATGTAGTTTGGTGCAAATACATCATCTGGTACTGGCAGGACAAACAGTCAAGAAGATGGGATTATTCAGAAAGCATACAAAGCAGTTAATGCAGACAAACACTCCAACTAAATGACAAGTCATTATCCAAAGTACATAGGGATCAGCACAACTCAAATTAAGACTGTTAAATTAAGAACAGCTCTTACTTTTAACATAATTATTAAGATGGCATTGGCATAGTAATATTTGACCTATAAACATTCACTATGAGAGAACTACAAATGAATTCCAGTCCCATATGTCTTAAAAATAGCTGCAAGACACACAGCAAAAGTTGCAAATTATTCCTTTTTTCCAGCATTACCACTTAAAGTACATTAATATTAGATGAGTGCTGTGTCTTATAAAGGTTGTGCAAAAATCTTTAAAAGGATTATCTCTCAGCTTTGGAAGAGTTTGTGAGTGGCTCAACTGCTGGACCACTTTAGTGTCAATCTGACTGGAATGGCTGTCCTACATACTAGTTGCTTGTTCCTTGAGAGGGATTTTACAATATATCAAGGGCACCAGGAATCTGAACTACTGTCATGCTAGAAGGCTGAAACACTGCAATATTAAGATTTTACTTATCTACACATTTTGAGCAGGCCTACTATTTGAAATGCAATATTGCAAAAAAGCCCTTCCTCTTCTGTTATTATATACTTACCATTTAACTTGGGACTCGGTGTCCCAGCAACTGGCTTAATGGGCTTCTCTGATAACTTGGAGCCAGCTAGAATGTAAATAAATCAACATATTAGCAGAGCATTCATTTTTCATGTTCTTATATAAAAACACCAGCAAAGCTTATATACTACTCCCTGGTTCAAAATAAAAAACACAAAAGGATAACACTACCAGTACACCACGCACTACAACATAAAACAGGCAAAGGTTCTGTCCTGCTCAAGAAAGTGGTGCAGAAAAAGTACAGGTAGAGAAAATAAACTAACCAAATGCGGAACAGAACAGTAAGCCACAAACTGTTCTGCTTCTTAGCTGCTTCTCACATCTGTGTATGGTAATTATGAGGGAATGTGGGGAATGAAGCTTTGACCACACAGCAGTGGAGGTTGAACACCATGGAGGCATTTATCAGGTGATCATAGCTTACTACAGATGCCATTTGCATCAGACTTCTATCTTGTTGCAAGGTTGGACACATTTGTTGTAATCTTATGTTCAAGACATTAAAGCTGCATGTAGTCTCTGTGTTGCAATCTAATTACATAAGCTTAAACATGTCTCAGCCAATTACTGTTGTGTCTGTGTGTTTGTATTACCATGAACTGAACATAGCAGTGGATTGAATGTACCATAGGAAAGGACCAATGCCCCCTGACCATTGTTAGTTGCTGTGACAAAGTGTGACTAATCAACTTTCCAGGTTGCTTACAACATATAAGTTATGATGGTTGATTGTTGAGCACTCGAAAAATTGTGATGTTTTCCCCAGAAATGTTTATTTCTATTTTATGCAATTACCATTGCTTGTATCAGTATTTATCTGCTGTCCTTAAACAAAATCCATAGAGAATGGATTTGCCAGCTTTGATTGTGAACATAGCTAGATTCAAAAGTACGTCATGGCTTATTGTCTAACACAGAAGCCAACCTCCCAGTCATGTTCCAAACTCTAGTAAAAAGCCTTCGCAAAATGTTACTAATTGGCAGAATACCATAAGATACTACTAATTCCCATTTTTAAAATGTAATCTTGGTTGCCATGGCCAAACGTTTTGAGAATGGCACGAAAAATTTGGTTTTCACAAAGTTTGCTGCCTCATTTTTTTTTAGAACATTTTGTCATATGTTTTTATGGTACAATGAACAATCAATTCATATATTTCTTTTTACTTTTAGTAACCCTTGGAAAAAAGCCATCCTTCAAATGTCTCACTGTGCATTCAGATGCACTCACATCTGCCTTCTGAAATTCCTGAGCAAGCTCTGCACTGCTGCTGACCCAGTTTTGTAGCTGCGTTATCTTTAGCAGACGGTCCTGATGCCTGCTTGACTTTCTTGGGTGTCCTAAAGGCTTCTTTACTGTATGTGAACTACTCTCATGAAAGTTCTTGATGATTCAACAAATGGTAGACCGGGGTCTTTCAAACAGGAATGTCCTGTTTTGATGCAATGCAATGGTGACTGCGTGTGTTTCCTTGGAGGTAACCATGTGTAAGAGTAGCAAACTTAAAAGCACCACTACACTTTCAAAGCAACAAGTCTGCTCATCTAGTCAGCAAGACAGATTGACATCAGTAAAGGGTAGCCACTGTCTCCTCATGTTGCTTCCTCATGTCTTCCCTCAGGGCTGCCAGTTCTTCCCCTCAGAACTGATATTTTTTCCCCTTCAGACTTTAGAAGCTCTTCACTGCACTGGCACCGGATGGTTCTGCGTCTGCGAGTGCGTGAGGGGCGCAGTGGCGAGGCAGCAGAACGGGTGCAAGAGCTCCCAGACTGAGGGGATTCTGAGGGTTCAGGGGACAGAACAGACCTTGAGGTCTGACAGCCATAGAGGGGTGTGCCATGAGTTGAGGGATCCTGGGCTGGGCTGGCTGATGTTGAGGGGCCCTGGACCAGGCTGGCTGATGTTGAGGGGCCCTGGGAGGTGTGCAAACCACACACATCTAGGCCCCCTGGGACTCCCTCCAGCACTTCTGGGCCAAGGATGGCCACAACTCTCTCTTCCTCAGGGGTAAGAGGGGGCAGACTGCTGCTCCCACCACCAGTCCGCTGTTGTTCTCGCCTTAGAGCTGCAGCCTTCCTCTTCGTAATGCTGGAGTAGTCCCTCCATTTGCCCCTCACATCCTCTGCAGTCCGTCTGCATCCGTGACCCACTGCATTTACCTTTTCAGAAATGTCTTGCCAATTTTTTTTTTTTTTTGCATTTGTCACAGTATTTTTAAGCTTAGAGAAAATGGTGTGCCGGTGTATGTAGACCTCATCTACC
>JAUZSU010000093.1:0-26927 GCA_034780255.1 Parotocinclus maculicauda
TAAGATTGTATAAGTTGTAAGTCGCTCTGGATAAGGGCGTCTGCTAAATGCCATAAATGTAAATGTAAATGTAAATGTCGCCAGACCCAGGCCTTGTACTTCCTCATTGACTTCCTGGTCTTATATGACATGTTTGGTCTTAAATCCAACATCCATAAGGCAGTGACTTATGAGCGATGTCGTCTGTACACTACAACCCCAATTCCAATAAAGGTGGGACTTTGTGTAAAACATAACTAAAAACAGAATACAATGATTTGCAAATTCTTGTCAACTTATGTTTAATTGAATAGACAACAAAGTCAAGCTACTTAATGTATAAACTTTATTGTTTTTTTGCAGTACCCACACTCTTTTACTACGAAGCCACACTGTTGTAACACATGCTTGAATGGAAGCATATGTTGCTTCAAAACCTGTATGTACAAATGGTGCATTAATGGTGTCTAATGGCATAATGGTGACTTCTCAGATGTCTGGACAATCTGGAAAGTCCTTTTCCTCTTTGGCCCGGAGGACACGACTTCCATGATTTCCAAAAATAATTTGAAATGTGGACTCGTCACACAACAGTTTTCCACTTTGCATCAGTCCATCTCAGATGAGCTCAGGCCCAGAGAAGCTGACGGTGTTTCTGGGTGTTACTTTCGTTTTGCATGGTAGAGTTTTAACTTGCACTTGTAGATGTAGTGATGAACTCTGTTCACTGAAAATTATTTTCTGAAGTGTTCCTGAGCCCATGTGGTAATATCCGTTACAAAACGATGTAGGTTTTTAATGCAGTGCCGCCTGAGTGATCGAAGGTCACCTGCATTTAGTTTTGGTTCTCGGCCTTGCCTCTTACTTGCAGAGATACATTGAATCTTTTGATGATGTTATACATTTGTTTTGCAAAAAACAATAAAGTTTATCAGTATGAACATTAAATATGTTAAATATGTCTTTGTAGTGTATTTAATTGAATAAAGGTTGAAAAGGATTTGCAAATCATCGTATTCAGTTTTTATTTATGTTTTACTCAACATACCAAGTTCATTGAAATTGGGTTGTATTTGCACACATTCGGGGCCCTCCACGCCTACAGTTTTTGCCACCATCTACAATGCAAAAAAAAAAAAACATCCTGCAGGACCGCATATCCTGAAATAGTTAGACATCTATGCCACCTCCGCGGTCCATGTACCACATCATGGTACTAGTGGTGACGCTGGCCCTAACTAATAAAAAATCATCCACAATTGTTCTCATTGTTGCTCATTTAGTGCAATTGTTATTAATTTCATTAACATCAAAGCAGCTGTAACTGATTAACTCATTAGACATGTCAGTATCTCATAAGTTAAAGCTATACTCAAAAACGCATTAAACAGCATTCCTGTATTTTTGAGAAGAGATATATACAGGGTGAGTCAAACGTTACAGGACTTTTATTTCAGAAATGGAAACATGACATTCTAAATGCCAAAGCAAGTAATGGCTATGTCCAGAAGATGGCCGCCATCTTCAAAGCTGCAATATTGGATCAAGGGCTAGTTTTTTTCAATGGGAAGGTGGTCATGTAGACTAGAATTGTCACAGAAATCAATTGCCGTAATCAGATTTTTAGTATTTTGTGGTTAATTTTTTTTTTTGCAACAGCAACTGGGAACGTTGCCTGTGATGAACAGCTATTTGACATGTTAAATGGGCTGTCCCTGGTGCTGAAAACACAGCTGAAGGCAATTTGTTTGAGATGACCTCAGAGATAAAAGTTGAATGGTGTAAGGTCAGTGATCTTTGTGGCCATTTAGGGCCTGGTCCCATATTCCACACCACACCACAACCTTTACATCACCTACAACTTTGGTGTCTACCGTCTATTGACGTTGTTTTCTTCACTCCAGTAGCTCACGTTCTGAACTCACCACTCATGTTCTGAACTTACCAACATTAAAAATTGGCCTCATAACTGAACAGAATGCAGAATGTGTGAATTCAGGTGCAAACTTCGACATGTCTATCAGGGTCACTTATTGGTATGAAGAATCTGTACAAGGGATGACTGGCTGACATCACATTCTGCTGGGACATGTTGCATGCTGTGTAGTGGACTTTTCGGAAATGCTGCCAAAACCATTGTTTAGGATTTTTTGTCAGTAGCGGTCTTCGGACGACCACTAAGTGGCTTGTCATCCACAGTCCCGTTTTCTCTGAATTGGTTATGAGGGATGCTACAGTGCTGTGTGAAATTGGTGGTGTTTCTGGGTGTCAGTTGTTGAGGTCTGCGGCTGTGATATGGCAGCTGCATTCCCTGGACATCAGAATCTGTGTTGATAACTTTTTTTTTGCAATTCTGACTTCAGCAATCAATTTCTGAAACAATTCTGGTCTTTTCTGATATGCTTCATGACACATTACCATTGAAAGAACTTGTCCTTGATCCAGTATAGTGGCTTTTTAGATGGTGGCCATGTACTGTACTTAGCCTAAAAGATAGTCCCCCTCACCCACTACTTTCAGGGGTATTTAGATATGTCATTTTCACTTTTGTTTCTGAAATACAAGTGTGTCCTGTGTCCTGTATCTTTTGACTCACCCTGTGTATATATATATATATATATATATATATATGGACAAAATAAATGAAAACTTTTCATGTTGATTGCGTGTTTATTCTATTTGTGGTTGGAATGCCCAGTTGAATCTGAGTGCCTTATAACACTATTTGCGAAAACAGAAAGAGTCTGTTGTACTCACAAAGGGTTAAAACTGAGGACAGTCACTGACTAATGCTCATTTACTCTTATCTCTAACTTGATACTTCATTCCCCTGGCCCTCCTTTTCCAGTAGGCGTGCGCACCCACGCGCGTACACACACACACACACACACACACACACACAAAACAGTGAAATTCTACACAGTACTGCTATCAAGCCAGTTTAGAGGCTGGTGGATTAATGTCTTACTTTCTTTCTCTCCCTTTCTTACTTTGTTTCTCTGACTACTTCTTTCTCATTCAGCTGTATGGCTACTGCTACCAGGATAGCTCTGACATCAAGGACACAGTAACAGCCATTACTGAGTTGGGAAGCAGTCTGGAGATGATCCAGTTGCTGCAGACACCCTGGGAGGAGCGGTTCAGGGTGAGTCGATGTCTGCATCTTTACCATATCACACATTCCATCAAGTTTGTGTCTGCTGCTGGGGCAAGAGCAGAAGGGGATACATTGAACTGTTAAAGCTATACTTCAATGGTGTACAAGCCGTCCAAGTGAAAATGGACATGGAAATTCTATTATACAGAGGTGTTTTTAGAAACTGATAGCTTTGCAGATCAAGGTGATTTGAGTAGAACAAGGGATCCTGTGCACCCTTGTGCTTTCCCCACACACAATGGAATAAAAGAAGCTCTCTTGATAATGTGGGGTGGTGACTAGTACTTAAAACTCACAAAGTGACTGATACACGATTAAAAAAACACAGTTTTAATGTTTTATTTCTCAGAATGTGTTTAAATGTTTCCTCTCTCATAGGCCTCATTCAAAGATAAACAGAGAATGTCAATATGGTAATCTTCAATAAGATTTGCATGTTTGACTGTTGGCCTCAGATATTAAAATATATTAATAATATAAGAATGTAGGAATAGGGGATTTTCCAAAAAATATCTTATCATGGCAGCCTGTATCACAATCCAGTATTGTGGTGCTTGAAAGCTTGTGAAACATTTAGAATGTTCTATGTTTATGCACACATTGAGAAAAATAATTCAATATAACATATCTTTAAGGAGCACAAAGTATGTAAAAAATTCGGACTAGCAGGTAATTTGAAGATGAAATTACAATCAGGTGTTTGCAGTCAATAAGATGCCAATTAGGTGTATATATAGTGGGGAAAATAAGTATTTGATACACACTCGATTTTGCAAGTTTTCCCACCTCCAAAAAAATGAAGAGGTCTGTAATTTGTTTTGTAGGTAAATTTCAACAGTGAGAGATATTAAATAAACAGAATTTAGAAATTAAATAACAGAAAATCACATTTTATGATAAAAAAAAATGCATTTTATTGCATGAAGAAAAAGGGAATGATAGAAAAAGATAACTTAATATTTGGTACAGAAACCTTTGTGTGCAATTGCAGTGGACAGACAATTCCTGTAGTTTGCACACAGTGCAGCAGGGATTTTGGCCCGCTCCTCCATATAGATCTTCTCCAGATCTTTCAAGTTTCTGGGCTGTCACTGGGCAAGATTGACTTTCAGCTCCCTCCATAGATTTTATATTGGGTTTAGGTCTGAAAACTGGCTAGGCCACTCCAGGCCCTTGAAATGCTTCTTACAGCTGGAATTCCCAGCCACAACCCACATTTAATGCTCTAACTGAGAGAAGGAGGTTGGTGGCCAAAATCTCACGATATATGACCCCATCCCCAATTTGGTGCAGCAGTCCTGTCCCCTTTGCAGAAAAGCACCCCCAAAGTATGTTTCCACCCCTATGCTACACGGTTGGGACAGTGTTCTGGGGGTTGTACTCATCCTTCTATTTACTCTAAACACGGCGAGTGGAGTTCATACCAATAAGCTCTTTTTTGGTGTCACTGGCAAACATCAAATGGGCCTGGACATGGATTTTAATTCATGACAGTATAGTTTGTAGACAGTCATCTTTCAGACTGTGATTCCAGCTCTGATTCCTCACTTTTCTCAGAATCATCCTTACTCTACGAGGTGAGATCTTGCTTGGATTCCCAGGCCGAGAAAGATTGACAGTCATTTTCTGTTTCTTCCATTTTCTAATATTTGCGCCAACAGTTGTTCCTTTTACCTGTAGCCCATCCCAGCCTTGTGCAGGTCTACAATATTGTCCTTGGCAAAATTGTCCTTAAACAGCTCTTTAATCTTGGGCATGGTGGAGAGGTTGGAGTGTGTTGGAGTGTCTGGACAGGTGTCTTTTATACAGGTAACAAGTTCAAAAAGGTGCAATTAATACAGGTAATGAGTGCAGAATTAGAGGGCTTTTTAAATTAAAACCACCAGGTCTGTGAGCTGCAAGCATTACTGGAGTATATTGTGATCAAAACTACTGTCAAAAAACTGATCAAAAAAACTGTCATAATATTATATTATTGAAAGCTCACGGCATCCCTACATTCTTGTAGTATTAGGTATTGTAATGTCTGATGAAAAGACAGACATTCAAGTCAGCACTCAGCAGTTTATATATTTGTCTAAGATTAAAGTATTGTCTCTGCTTTGTTTTGTACAGTGTTTTATGTTAAATAGACAAAGACCTATGAGGGAGGGACAATTTAAATACTGTACATTTTAAGGTATTCGATATTTAAACCCTGCTTCATTATTTTGCATTAGTCTTGCTTTAGACTAAGGTGAATACTTTGTTACTTTTGTATCACTTCACATTTTAAAGAGGATATTTAGTGTGACAATTGGATTATGTTTTAGGTTACTGATGGATAAATGTAGAACATTTTAAAATTCACAATTTTTCAACCATGTACACAATGCATTTGCATTTTGTTTTTTAATTTGATAGATAGACACAACTATTAACTAATAATCAGCTATTATACTCCCATATTTCTGCTAAATAAAGCATGATAATAATATAAAAGAACTTAAGTCTGCCTGTCTGCCTTTCACCTTACCAGAGGGTTTTCACATCTCGAATTTCAGTTTCCTCAAAATCCAGGGGTCTGGCTCACTGGTAATGCAAGCAGACCAGAGGCACCCTGTACGACAGGGCCCTTTACTTCATTACATTAAGTTAATCAAGTACATTGTTTGCCCTTTTTTTTTAAATTATCAGTCTGTTGTTGAAACTTAATGATAAAAACCTTAATGAAATCTTCATGAGTCAATAATATTTGTTTTAATGTTTTACATTTACATTTTACATTTACAGCATTTAGCAGACGCTCTTATCCAGAGCGACTTTCAACTCATATAGTCTTACAATTCAAGTACAGGTTGCTTAAGGACCCAACTGTGGCAGCTTTGCAGAGGTGGGATTTGAACCCTGGACCATCAGGTTCATTCAGGTCCAAAGTCCAGTACCTTAACCGCTAGGCTACCGCAGTCCCATAATAAAACATTATATTTATTAGGCTAACATACTTAATAACCTACAAGGTTTATTTAAACAATCAAAGCATTTTTGTAGGAATTTTACTTCCAACATACATGATACTTGCTTTCTCTACTGAGCTGTAGTAGTTACCACATACTTGACCCTAGTAATATTTATTACCATGACAGGCCAGAATAAATAATTCCTATTACTTCATGTGTATTCTGTTCATGGAATTAGAACAGGCTATGAACTCACAGGAAATAGCCTTTCTCTCCGCAGAAGAGGAAGAGCAGTGGGCTCTCATTTAATATGACTCTCTAGAATGACAAATCTATTTTTTCAAATAGAGAGAACATGCATCATGTACAGTTGTAAAAATTCACCATTATACATATGCATTGTCATCAATGCAAGACAACATATTTACATTTGTATGATGACGCACACACTAAACATTTCCATGAAGTGTGCCATGTGTCATCATAGCACTATACAACATAACACCGCTATTCATAACTGAGCTCAGTTTGAACTCATCAACCCTTCAGCACTCTGTTATTCATCTTAGAGAATGGCTTCAAATTACCTGCTCTAGTGTTCTTATTCTCTAGTGTTCTTATGGTCTGGAATAGAACCTGTACAACGCATACTTTAAAATTTGGAGTGCATTTGTAAATCTGATTTTAAATAATTTATCATGTATAATCAAGCTCCTGGGCTGTTCCCGGTATCCTGACACATGACACAAATCCTGACACAATATTTAAAACAATTCTGAAAATTTACAGTGAATATTTAATGTAATCTGAAACAGCATTCCACATTTTTGAATCGAGCTGAATTTAATCTAATCCTAATTTTAGGGGTGAAAAGAATCTTTGACCAGCAGAGCTACAACTGATCCTAAATATGAATTAATTTATTTGTTTGGAATGGCCTGTACTACCTTAGGAGATCAGATATAGTCTATTTTGAAAATGTAGGGGTTCAAAAACAATTGGTACTTAACGTTCACCCAGGTTATGCCGAGTAAGAGTAAGTACGTTCTTCTTTTGGTTAGGATGCAAGATGGAAGCATTCTGATCAAGCTGAAGTTAAAGAATCTGAAGGGCAGTTAGTTCTGTTACTAGTAGTAATACATGATTCTAGATGTCAGCATGATGCAAAGATAGCACCTGTCTTATTTTTTTGTTCTCAAATGAAAGTATGCAGTATAAATATATTACTTAATATGTGAATCAAACCAGCATCAGTTGTTTCATTAGTGTCTTTAATTCTTGCCATTTGGTTTTACAGAGCAATTATATAGTTCTTAGATAGTCAGTGACATATGTTTAGAAAAAGGAAGCTTTTATGTTTTTAGCACATTGTTACATTTTAGGTGTTACTGATACAAACTGGAAATGGTCAAAGGACAAACAAGAACAGAATTTACAACATGTTCGAGCTCATTTTGGAGTTTAATTGGTTTCCTAAGTGTATGAGTACTGTCTCATTTACATATTCCAACATTTTTTTTCACGGAGACTTGTGCATGTGCAATGGACAAGAGAGAACCATGGCAGCAATGTTTAAGTCACATTTTAATAGTGCACAAGGAAGCAATATGCTCTGGGGAAACCAGAAAAACTGCTGACCACCAAACGAGTCATTTACATCCGCAGCCATTTCCTCTGCACACCGATAAAGTTTTTCATAGCCTCTGCACTTGGCCACATCACCTTATCTTGAGCCAGATAAATACACAAAACATGTGGACCTGTTATCAGTTATACCAGACGTGATGATTCGTACTTGTGTTCTGTTTCTGTTGACTTGAATTGAGTACACTTTGAGTGCAAAAATATGTCTCAAGATTATATTTTATTATATTAATATAAGATATTTTTACTTTCTAAAACATACATTATTTTCATTAAATAACTGTCCAGATAGTCTTTGAACTGCGGCAAAGTGATGTACACAATATACAATAGCACACAATTGGTTTATGCTTTTTTTTTTACTTTAGGGTGGCAACTACTATTTTCTCTACTATTCTATTATTGCATGATTGCACCAAGAACAAAAACATGCAGACACACACAACTCACTGGGCAGAGCCCAACCTTTTCTTGTGAATTCTAATCCTAAGTACATTAAAAACAGGTTTTGTCTGGTCTGCAAATCAGACAATGCATTCCCTTGCTTTTTCCATGTTCATTCTGTCCCCCTGATTTGCTTATGGCCTGTGTGACATTTTTTTAACATCTTAAGGTCTGCTACACAATACGAGTGCTAAGGAACACACATTTGCACACATTCAGAAGTGGTCCTTGAGGACATAAGTGGAGATTCCATGCATATTAGGGTTTTTCTCAGACGTTCACAATAATGGACACACATCATGGTTGAAGTTTGTGAACCCTTTATAATGTTCTATATATGTATAAATTGAACATTAGATTAGAACATTAGAACATCAGATTTTACCATTATAAGTACTAAAGGAGATAAAAAAGTATACATGTTAATGTATTTATACAAATTCTAAAGAACATCATTAGGAATACTGAATTTCAATACAAAGCAGTAAAAATATATTATTGTACCAAAACTGGTTAGAAAAGACTAAAGATATTGTTTTGGAATATTGTTTTTCAAGTCAAAGCCCTGACCTTAATCCAACATACATGCTGTGGAAGCAGTTTATATGAGGAAATTGATCAACATCAAAGATCTGATGCTGTTCTTCATAGAGGAATAGGCTAAAATTCCTCCAGTCCGATCTGAGCTGTACAAAGGAGGCACACCAGATACTGAAAGCAAATGTGTACATCATTTTGCCACTTACAGATATATAATTTTTTATCATTTTTTTAAATAAATGTATAAGCAAGATTAATGTTTGTTTAATTGGGTACTCATTATCTACTTTTAATCCTTGTCTAAAAATCTAATTATATTTTAGGCCTTATGTATGCCTAAATGTAGACAATTTTTAAGTTCTTACAAACTTTCAAGCACTGCATGGTTCTTTGTGTAGGTGAAGAAATCTAGAATTTGTTGTATACTGAAGTTAAACATTGCACTCTTAAGCATGGTGTATTTAACTGATTCAGCTCCTTTTGCTTAATGCCCTTCTCTAGATATGCTTTAGTCTGGCACGTTTGCTGCACTACCTGGCACACTCTCCACTGGGCTCTCTTACCCTACTGGATTTCAGACCCAGGCAGTTTGTACTGGTGGATGGTGAGCTGAAAGTGACAGACCTGGATGATGCCAGTGTGGAAGATATGCCTTGTTCACCCTCTTCACCCACAGACTGTCTGCTTGAATTTCCTGCTCGCAACTTTACCCTGCCATGCAGCAGTGGACGCTGCCAGGGAATCAATGAGAAAAGAAACCTATTCAATGCTTATAGGTATTTACATTTATATTATCAACTGAACCAATATTAGATATTTAGTTTACCAATAACAGGGATTATTTTCTTGTATCCAGGTTCTTCTTTACCTACCTGCTTCCCCATAGTGCCCCTACAGCTCTGAGGCCTCTTCTTGACAAGATTGTAAACTCTACAGGTCAGTGTACTCTTTCTCATTCTGCTGGTCCAGACTACAATTTAAATCAATTAACATCTTACCTCTGCTTATGACTAGTTTTGCTGAATGACAGGGATAAGTAATTGTAATTTAACATTTAGCTTAAATATTCATAATAACTATTTCTGTGGTGGTTTGTGTGATTGTGTTTTCTGCATCCATTTGAATGCATTCTCATCCTTCCTGTGTTTTGATAACAAAACACACACGCAATCCCATATGTCTTTGTGATTTGGCATTGTGTGTTCTCTTTATCAGCTTGTTGATCAGAATGATGGTATGTCACATATTGTTAAAGATCTGCTTCTCCTGGGCACCATGAAGGTACAGGTAGTGTGTGTGGGCTTGGTGCTGATAATATCTCTGTCTCCGTACTGCATCAGAAGTTTTTACCTCATGGCTAGCCACATATTGCCCCTGTCCCAACTTTTTCTGAATGTGTTTCTGGCCTGAAATGCAGGATTGAATGTTTAGTGACATATGAAATGAAGTATAGATCGTTTGGTATTTTTTTCCAGCCTAATGAGCATCAACACATTTTTTACTGAGGTTCTTAGAAATCCCTTTTGTTCAAGCCATGTACTTCCACAAACACTTTAAATCAGACTCAGACAACAGTCCACCACTCACACATTATTATAATGCCAATTAATTCTACACACCTGACTTACATTTTTTCTTCAAATTAGCTATTAATTTTAGAGATTCACATACTTTTTGCCACTCTCATATATGTAATATTGGAGCTGTGAAAATCTGATTTTTAGGTCATAGTTTTGCAAAAATATTAATAAATGTAATTGTTACATTTTCACCACCTAAACCTGTAGACCGAATGTTGACTGTGAGATGTGAGCATGCACATATCTGAGAACCATGTACTGAGTGTGTAGGTTATATATTTTAGGAGAGCTTCTTTGGGGCACAGATGAGACCCTGACTCATCTCGAGAAGGTGTTGGAGATATACAAGAATGGACAGTATCTCACCAATGACACAGAGATGCATGAAAGAAGTAAGCACACACACCCACACACACAGATACACAATTACATAGACCTCGGATACATTCATAGATGGTACAACACTGTGCTTTTTGGTAATTAAAGATTGTCTTCTGTCCATATGTTATTTGATAAGATTTTAAAGATAACACACCAGACATCCCCCCACTATAATTGGTGAGACAGTTTCATGAACAAGTCCCCTTTCCTTAATGTCTGGCTTTTACTTTACTCCTACATTTTCACCTGTGATCTTATGTAATTAACAAGCCTTAATTCCATGTGGATATCTTAGTGATAGCAAGTGAGTGTAGAAACAGAGGGAATGAGGGGCAGGAGGGGGTCTCTGTGTAGGGATAGGTATAAAGAACCGAAACTGAATTAGTACCTGTCCATTGACTGTCCAGTTACTGACTTTCTCACTCAAGAGTGGGAGAGTATTAAGTATACTCTGTATACTACTGTATTTGTCCCTTCTAAATTCCGAGTATGGTTTCCACTGAATGTGTATTTTTGTTTCTTATCAGATTCCAATCGTAAAGTTGAAATATTGTACGTCACACCGTCCTAAAATGGGGAGTACCTGTACTGATAAGTTCCTGGACAAATGATGCTACTATCAGAATGTAGGCTATTTTTTACACTTGGAGCATTTAAGTATTTTAGGTGTATTGCAGATTGCGCTTTCTTTCCATATACACGGCTCACTTATTTTCTCTAATATTTATGAGCAGTGTATGAACACATCAAACAAGCTCAGAAGCCTCCTACTTGTCTTGCAAATAAACGTTCCAGATGTCTTTGCTTCACAGTATGGACAGTGTAAAAGCCGAAGATAACTGTACAGATCTGTTAGCGACTGTCCTTAATATTGCTTGCCAGTTCTCAGTTTATATGAGTTAAGAGTTCTGCCTAGAGTCCACACGTGTGCCCTAGCACAAATCATGATTGTTTATTCTGCACATTCTTCAAATTATCTTGGCGTGACTTTGAAAAAATAACAAAATTGTTTCCCATGTTTGATTCCTTACAAAATGATTGTTTTCTTAATAACAGAAAAAAAAAATTTCGCAAGAAATATCATTCTTCCTTTACTTGTTACCTCTTTTTTATTTTTTATCAATTTTGTTCTTTCTTTTCATTTTCCTTGTAAAATATTAAGCTGAGCAAAATGAAAATATTGATACAGTAATATTAACTCAGTGTTACACAGCTGGGGTATGATTTCTAAAGGAGAAAAGTTTTCTGAGATCTCATCAGTGCTAAAGAAGTCCAGAAAAAAAGTTATCTTTAAAGTTTGCTTACCATGTGAACACAAAGAATTAAGATCACTTGCAACCGATTCACTTTTTGGTTAATGTAAATAAGACTATATGTGAAAGTATTTGTAGCAATTGCGCCTCTATTTGCTGCTTTTGACTGGTTCTACCAAAACTTAGAATTCTCTCATTGCTCTTTTCCTCACAGTTTATCTTACAGTGTGTTCCTTTTCTATTCCTGCATCAATTTACGTTTGCTTTTCTTCTTCAACACACCTTGCTTGAACCTCTTCTGCCCCTTTTTACATTTGCAGTCCCTCTCCCATTCTCTCCCTCTTAGTTTTCCTTCCATCTCCTCTTCTCGCTCCACTGACCATGTAAAGCAAAAACTCAGACGTTTGCTGAGTGATGAGTGCGTTATAAAGTATCACAATAGCTAGGTTTGTTTTTTTTTTCCAAGTAATGCTCCTCTCTTTTTTACTAAAACCATACAAAGTGTATTAAACATTAATCAAATAAGTAGTGTTTAGTACATGCTTTGGTTGAGTGTGCAGTGCTGAACTTAAATTAAACAACATTGATACAAACTGTATTGCATTTAAATCATGTATGAATCGGTTAGTTTTTGGTACAACTTAGAAGAGTGTAACTTATGCTTAATAAATGTGTTTAGAAAAGCTTTAAATTTGGATGCAGTAAAATGTAATCGGACATCATGAGGTCTCATACAATGTAAGCACCTTTTATACAATTACATTTACTGTGTATAGAGACTCATACAGTTTGCATAATACATGACTACAAACCTTGTCTTTGACCAATTCTGACAAAAGGTCACAGTCATAATATGGCATTAAAAACTATCCTGAACAAACCCTTCTGTAACTCTGGAGGTTATAAGACATGCAGCAGAACTGAGGATGCTGATGAGCTTGACTATATTCACAGGCAGTTAGGACTGGTGTGGAAACACACAAAAGGTGGGTAGGAATCAATCACAGGTAGTTAATGAAACAGGCAAACAGAGCAAAATCGTATGGCAAACTTGTAAACATTGGACAGACAGGGTTCAGGCTATCAGCAAGTCCAGTGGAAGAAAGGCAGAAACAGAGTCCAGGAAAACAAAGTAGGACAATCAGTAACCAGTATATCTCACAAGAAAACGGTCAGTATAGCTTACAAGGAATTCCAAAACTACTAATACTTTGCATCTAGCCAGCAGATGTTCGGGGTTTAAATCCAAAAGGAGGTCAGGCCCCCTGGACTCTGATATTCCAAACACAGTTGAACCTTATCTTGAATTAGCACTCCGGAGACACCGTTTGTATGTGCTGTGGAGACGGCATTCGAGTGCGCTGGGGGATGGCGTTCGTGTGCACTTGGGTACTTCCTTGTTCGGTCACGTGAGTGCATTCTGAGCCAGCATGCTGGATGTGACAGAGCCTCCTCTCAATGAGCTATCTCCAGGAGTTTTATGCTGTCTGGGGCAGCCTCTGGGTCATGGAGCAGGTTGTCTGGCTGGATTGTGTGGAATGGATGTATCAGTAGAGGATCAATTATGTTTTAAGATGTTACCCAGGAATGTTCCTCTGGCCCATATCCTTCCCACTCCACCAGATTTTGGAGTTGGCCTCCTCGGTCTAGTATCCAGGAGCTGGCTGACTGTGAATGTTCCACACAGCTTGGATGGTTAACCTGAAGTGAGACATGAACTGTGCTGCTTGATTGCTGACAATATCCTCAGGAAGCCCAAAGTATCGGAACACATGCTGAAAGATTAACTCCGTCCCATGTGCTGGGGAGTCCTTATTGTGGTCGTAAAGGTTGTTAGGGGTTAGGGCTCACCTGAGTGGTACAGGTTCAGGAAGTGTTGGTCTGGGAGGTTTGTGGCTGGTGACAGGCTGGGCATTGTGCTCATGGGCGCCGGAGTAAAAATAGAGACCCTCTTGACGGTGTCATCTCTCCTGTGTCCTCAACGAGGTGGGTCTGAGCTGAGTGGGTTTGTCTAGGGACATGGGTGGCAGAGCGGGAATGTCTGCTTGAGGGTGGAGATTGGGTCATTGTCTTATCATTACTGTCGCATATCATCTATTTAGATGGCCTTTTTGATCCATGCTGAGGCCATCCACGGATGTAGACTCATTTCTGCGTACGAGCTCAGTGGACACATCGGGGTGGTTTCCCTGCCAGTTTATTCCAGCCGCTGCTGACCACCAAGGTTCATAACTTCAATGTGTAGTCAGCGATGTGGTGACTGCCTTGTTTCAGAGTCATAAGCTCTTCACCACTTCCCAAATCCACGTGATCGAAGACTTTCTTGAACTCGGCACAGAACTGATCATATGTGTTCAACGCTTCACCATTGTGGTTCCACAGAGCAGTTCACTTAAGAACCTTTCCCATGAGCAGGCTGATCATATTTTCTGATGATCAGAGAGGTCCTCCTGATCTATACACTGGAGAAGGAAGCCCTGGCATCCTTTTGGGTTTACATCGTATCATTCCGAGCATGAGATGGATGACCGAGGCCATGGGACATGCACAGGTACTGATGGTGGTGTCTGAGGCATCAGTTGTCGCACCTGCTCAAATAACTGAGTGGGTGCTAGATGATTCTCACCCACCAGTCGGCCTTGCTTAGCAAGGGCTTCATCCAGTGAGGGGGTACCTGCTGCCTCCATGTGTGGTTAAGTAATCTGTTACGTTCGGTGTGGAAACACACACAAAGCATGTGTGGGAAGAAATCGCGGGCATTTAATATATCAGTGCAAAATCAGAGGGCAAATTCGTAAACATAAGAAAGATACGGTTTGGGCGATCAGCAAACAGAGTCCAGATGGAAAAAGACACAATCAGAGTCCAGGAAAACAAAGTAACACAATTGGTAACCAGTATATCACACAAGAAACATGCAGTAAGGCTCACAAGGAAATCTGGAATTACTTTGCATCTAGCCAGCAGATGTTCGTGGTTTAAGTCCAAACTGAGGCATGGCTCCTCGGACTCCGTTGGCCAGATGCAGGTTAACCAGATCTTCAATTATTACTCTGTAGACAGCATTCGTGTGTGCTTGGGAGACGCCGTTCAAGTGCGCTCGGGGGATAGACAAGTGAAAGTGATGGAATAGGTTGTAGCTATAGCCATGAGATGATACTTTAAATAAATGCTTAGTGACATGGGTGAACGAGCGAGACTTTTGAGAACGCTGAATAGGAAGGAGAGTCAGCGATAAGCTGATTAGAACCTGATCATACTTAGTATACTGCCAAATCAAATCACAGAAGTGCAGAAGTGCTTTTTTGGGCATTTTTCCATCACACCTTAACAAAAGTTATTATGATTTACAATAGAAATCTAGCCAACACGATGATCATGCCATTTCAGGACATATTCAGAACCTCATCCCCTTATTAGAAGCAATCATTTAGCATCCATTACAAAACATGTAATGGAAACATTCCACAGTTCCAGTAATGATGCCATATATCTGGTAGAAGTATAATAATCATGCTTATACACCTACACTTTAAAATGATTAGACAAATGGGCAGGGGTTGGTCATTCTGTTTGACTAAAACTTGCGTTTGGCAACGTTGAGCTCCAACAGCAAAAATGGAAAACATTCTTGAAACTACGCCAAGTATGTAAATTGAGCCATATAGTGAAAGTGAGAGCTCAGTAAAGCATTTGTTATCCCTTAGTTGCTGTTATTTACTGCAGACTGGTTCATCCTTAGTCCTCAGGCTTTCGAGTGCCTCACGTCCTCCCTAAAGCCATACAGCCACACACTGCAGTCACCAATGGTGGCAGAGCCCCTGCCTAATATATAAGCTGTTGTGTAGCTCCTTAAAAAAAATATCCCCCTTTGTAAGGGATCAAGCACATTGCACTTGTAAAACATCCAGCCTCACCACCCATTTTGTCATGTCCCACACAGACAGAGAGAGAGAGAGAAGGAGAGAGAGGATCAGTGATTTATGGTTGAGCAGTTGTAAGGTTTGCAGCAGTAGGGTTTCTAAACACTTTGAAGAGGCCGTACTCTCATCATCCCTGATGTCACAGCATAATGAACCTGACCTTATAATCTGGAAACACTGATTCAGTCTGCAGCCCACAGTCACAGACAGCTCACATGCATAACAAAAACACGGCTGTTCTAGAGTAACCATAACATTGCATTCTCAACTGATCACTTTTGACGGAATACCTGAATATACCATATACCAGAATTTGTGGTGTGGTCATAATTGGTCACCAGTCCAGTCCAGTGCAGAAGTACTGCATTCCTTTTGTGGCTTACAAGGGTTTGTACTCTTAGAGAAAATTGTAGGATTTTTTTTTCTGTTGTAAGCTGGTGAACTAAAGTCTGGTGTCCCATGGGATTTTTTAAGGAGTGACCGGAAGTAAAGATTTTTTTTACTGAATACAATATTTTAGTTAATGGACGCATGTAATTATTTAATGCATTCTCAAGGTTAATAAACAGCTTCTAACGCGCTGTGTAACTGAAAATGGACAAAAAACAATAAGAATATAAGTTCATATTCAGTTGGGTATTGTCCATTCGGACATGAAACAGCTAGCATGTCTACATTCTGAGAAAAAGAAACAGCATCCAGCTATTAAGTGTTGGCCTGTGCAGCCAGTTTGATGTGAGCTTTGGCAGGCTTACAGAGGCCTGCCTTATGGCTATTCGTCCTCATTTGATTATCTCACTTGGTTTATGTTTCAGAATGCGCCAAATATTTTTCTGGTCAAGAATAGCAAATCCTAATCTTTTTTCTACTTTACTGCTTTGACAAATGTGACTGCAGACCACAGTGCATTCATCACTGACAGCAGACTGAAATTAGACTACAATGGCATGATCAACTGAATCACTTGTTTTAATTAGAATTTAAATAAACTATAATTGGAACAGAGGAGTGTTGAAACACAGTTACTCAGCCACTTTTCTTACATAGTTCAGGGTCATGGGGGCTAGGGTCTATCTAAAAGTAGACAGGGTGCTACTTTAACAAAATATTACTTTAACCAAATGAATGCTATACCTACCCTTAATCCTAACTTTAACTTCAAGCAAATCATTTGGATAATTTGGGGCTGCAGTTGGAGCTTTTAATAAGGTTTCTTGTGGAGACCAGCAAAATACCTCTGCAAAATGGGCCTACAAAATGTCACTTGTTGGGAAATTTGGACCTCACAATGATACACTGCTTACAAAAATTACACGATATTAAATTAGGGGGCATTTCATTTTTAAATATCACTTTTTTAGCAGTATTTATAACGTTGAATACCCATACAACACACACACAGCACACATTTTCTGTATAGAAAGCAGATATTGTTTTTGTAGTATTCATTTAAATGTACATGCTTTTTCATTTTTCATTTCATTTTTCTCCGGTTGTCCCAGGTGTACAGACATTTAGACATTTAAAAAGATAAACAATGTCTTTTTCAGGTGTCCAGTGACAGTTTTTAATATGTCTGTTTAGGGACTAGCCAAATTTAATAAGGGTTCAGAATTAATTAGCATTCAACAGCTAAAAAATATATATATATATGTATTTTTAAGAATTAATATATTTTTAACAAATGTGTCATTAAATTACTGTTTTTTTATTATACAAGATTATTAATGCTACAAGTGATTTAAACGAACACTTTAACATATTTTTAAGCTCTATTTAAATTAAATAATACTTTAACACTATCTTAATGAGTTACATGGTGGTGCGTTGGCTAGTACTTTCATCAAACAGTTACAGATACAAGTGATCAACTACCATTTAAGTTGCCCTTTCCAAAATTGGTTTCTGTGTTCTTGGTAGTTTCTGTATTAATGTATTTAGATTTAATAACTTTTGCTTACCTTTAATATTTAGATGTTAATTAAAGGCAGACTAATAACAGTGTGACAATGGACATCCATGGATAGGTCTGGTCAGCCAGTTTTCACTTTCTGCTTTTCTTGTAGAATATAAACAAATGGAAGATGTGACTATACCAGGAGAGAACTACCGCTGCTGGCCTTCCTATCAGCATGATAAATGCATGCTGTCTATCTACAATGTCCAAGAGGCCATTGGTGTATGTGAGAGTCATGCCCAGTGCAGAGCCTTCATCATGACCAATCAGAGCACATGGACAGGTAAACAGTCACTCTTCTATTCTTCCTCTCCCCTACTCCTGTTTTTAAGGCAGCCTAACTTCCTTTGTTGCATCTGTCTTTCTAAGCTTGGTTTTCTTTCAGCATATTTAATCATTTTATATCTCTAAGTTTAGCTTTTCATGCGCAGTTCATACACACTCCCATGTTATAATCACTGTTGTCCAAGATCTCATGTCTATGGAATGTTCCCATTACGCAGACTTCTTCATTTCTTTTTTTCTCTTTTCAGGACACCAGCTTGTGCTTTTCAAGTCAGGCTCTTCCAGCATGACTATGGCTAAAGGACAACTAATATACATCCGACTGGGAAGCTGAGAAAAAGGAAGATCGGTGTTCTCAAAAGAATATTAATGAAACTGGCAATTCACCCTTATGGTCTTTGGTCCATCGTGAATTATTTAAGAGGACACAGAATACATTGAGATTTTAAGTGCAATGCAATTATGGATCACTGCCTGAAGTTGAGCTTTGTTTCTGTTCTAAATGTGGAAAATGATTCAGGTTATCTTAGAGCTCAGTCTGGAATCATAACTGCCAGGCTGCCCCATCAGGGTACACTAAAAACAATCAGGGAGCCTTTCCCCTACTTTCTGTAATTTTGTTTTTCACCAGCACTTTGAAAGTCTAACAGGGTCTTCAGTCATATTTTGTACATCGAAAATCTGTCTAATTGTGTTTGTGATACAAAAAAACAATTTGAAACCAGATGTGGTCTTCTGCTGTTGTAGCTCTTGTTTAAGGAAACACTATGAACCAGTACTGTTAAATAGACACTTTTTATTGTCTTTGCATTGACCACATGTCATGAGTTTGAATGTTTACTATTGGTATTTCATCTTATGTGGACAGCACATTAGAGTCCTTAATAATATGATTATTATTAAGATGTTATGATAAACAAGGTGATTTTTGTCAGTCTATTAATTTCCCAAGGAAATGTGAAACCAAACTTGTACTTGACAGGAGAAGGAATAAATAATGCTCTGCTTTCAAAGAAAGCAATAAGATAAAGCTGAAATACACATCTACATAGGGTTTTTGTTTGTTTTGTTTATCTAATGTTTATAATGAAAGTGACAATGAAAGCAGTATTTTTGTATAAAATTAAAGTCTTTTGTGGCTTGAGTTGGTCTTCATCTATAATTTATTCTAGTGTGTAGTTTGTGTGTGGGTGGGGGGTGATTTGTAGTATACAGTGGGGCTTGGAAGTTTTGATATTTCTGCATAAATGCAATACAACATAAAACATCATCAGATCTTCATCCATCCATTATCTTCCGCTTAATTCACACGGGGGCGCGGGCCAGCCGGTGCCCACCCAGCAACTCTGGGCGCAAGGGCAGGAACAACCCTAGACAACCTGACCCTAGTCTGTGAACTAAATTTCAGCCTTATTGTTGCGCAGGGCAGCCCACAAGGAATGGAATGTGTTAACTTGCAAGGACATTTTGTTGTTCCCACAAGGATAAATGCTTTAAAAATAGCCAAAAACTGTTTGGTTTAGGTAAATGACCTATGGTCAAGGTTAGATGCAATTTGCATTATATTATGTTAATGGTAAGCCCCTCAATAGCAGAAAGACAACCATGTGTGTATGTGCATATAATTGCATTTCAAACTTTTTTAACATTTTCTCTCTTACTGATTTATAAATGGTTTGTCAAACCTGGAAGCCATGGAAAGCAGGACGAAGGAAACAAAGTGAGCAGGGAAACAAGTGCAATTTTACAATCAAAGAGGTATTTTAAGTTAAAAGCGAAAGTGTTGGGATGGATCTGGTTTGGCATTGGGTCACAACCTCAGCCAGGCTCTTAGCCTCAAGATGTGCACTAGCACCATGCCAGTCCAGATTGGAGCTATGCCAAATGGGGCACATGCAGCACCTGGGGGAAGAACACAGCTTTACAATTGAGAATTGCCATACATAGTAAAGTGTGTAAATGTATACACAAGTGTCTGAGTTTATAGTGTTCTGTTACTTTAGCTGCGTGTCAGCATTGTCAGGGATGCGTACCAGTGGATCATGGAATAGAATGACCTTTGGTGCCAGCAGAACTCAGAGGCCCTTTAAAAGGCTAGAAGAGAAGGGAGGCTTAATCTAGTGTGTATGTTTGTATAATTTAGAAAAATAGCCTGTTTTCTTGTTTAATTCTAAATTCCAACTTTCCAACAGTGACATAATGTCTCTGTCTTCTAATAAAATTCAATAGTAATCTCTCAGAGACAGCATTTTTGTGTATAAATGTAGGCTTTATGAAAAGTTTTGTTTGTTGAAATGTGTACTGTCTGTGTTCTAGGCAATTTCCTATGAACAGAAATATACCCTTCATGTGTAACAGTTTTCCAAATGTTTTGTCCAACAAAGAACTTTGATCCCTTTTCACTTCTTTTCACGTGTCTTCTATCTGGAGGTTATATAAATAAGATGTTAACCATGTGTTTACAATTAATAGGCAAATGTGTCTCCAGTCAGAAAGACTGAAATCTGAATGCTGTGTCCCACATATTATTTTAATCTGCTCATAATACTGGACAATCTACTTCTTGTTTTTAGTCAAGACAAGTCATATTTATTTATATAGCATTGCCTCAAAGTGCAATACTAGACGTAGAGATTGTGGAGGTAAACGCGGCGTACAGTTGCAGGCAGGAGTTTATTCAAAACATGGCAGGCAAAACTAGGCAGTACGCGTCCCAGGAATGGTACGTGGCACAAACAAGGTCCGAGGTTTGGTACATAGCATCAACAAGGTCCGAGGATCGGTACATGGCAAAAACAAAGTTCCAGGAACGACAAAAAGAGCGTGGACAAGGAACGGAAACCAGAGACAAAACAGTAAGTAAACGTAACAAACTAAAATACAAAAACAAATTCAAAACAAGCAGATAGGTGGTGCTAACCGCAAGGTAGCAACTACGAGACTTCACAAAGCAACAAAGCAAGGAGGGAGTATAAATAATAAGAAGCCGATTAGTCCCAGGTGCAATAAGTGCATGATCAGAGTTCATATGAAGGTGCTAGCATGATAGGTGTGGTAATGTTGCTGGAAACGCACGTGGGTGTGACACAAAGCAGTACTACAGGATTCGATTATGTTCTACAACCCCAATTCCAATGAAGCTGGGACATTGTGTAAAACATAAATAAAAACAGAATGCGATGATTTGCAAATCCTTTTTAACCCATATTCAATTGCACACATTACAAATATTAGATATATAGTGTTCAAACGGATAGTGTTTCTTAACGTGCAATTGCAAGGAATTCAGAAATTTCATCATCTACAGTTCATAATATAATCAAAATATTTAGAGAATCTGGAGAAATCTCTGCAAGTAAGCAGCAAGGCCGAAATCCAACATTAAATGCCCATGACCTTCGATCCCTCAGGCAGCACTGCATTAAAAACCGACATCATTCTGTAATGGATATTACCACATGGGCTCAGGAACACTTCAGAAAGCCAAAGCCATGTCAAAGAACACAGTCCATCGCTCCATCCACAAGTGGAAGTTAAAACTCTACAATACAAAGCAAAAGCCATAAATCAACAACACCCAGAAACACCGCCGGCTTATCTAGGCCCGAGCTCATCTGAGATGGACTGATGCAAAGTGGAAAAGTGTCCTTTGGTCTGACAAGTCCACATTTCAAATTGTTTTTAGAAATCTTGGATGTCGTGTCCTATGAGCCAAAGAGGAAAAGGACTGTCTGGATTGTTATCAGTGCAAAGTTTAAAAGCCAGAATCCCTGATGGTATGGGCGTGTGTTAGTGGCAATGGCATGGGTAACTTTCACATCTGTGAAGGCATCATTAATGCTAAAAGGTACATATAGGTTTTGGAGCAACATCTACTGCCATGCAATCAATGTCTTTTTTTCAGGAATGTCCCTGCTTATTTCAGCAATACAATACTAAGCCACATTCTGAATGTGTTACAATAGCGCAGCTTCGTTGTAAAAGAGTATGGGTACTAGAATGGCCTGCCTGCAGTTTAAACTCAGTCTAAAGTCTAAATCTCCTATTATGTTATGAAGGGCAAAATATGACAACGGGGACCTCAGACTGTTGAGCAACTGAAGTTGTACATCAAGCAGGTATAAGAAACAATTCCACCTACAAAGCATCAACAATTAATGTCCTTAGTTCCCAAACACTTACTGAGTGTTGTTAAAAGGAAAGGTGATATAACACAGTGGTAAACATGCCCCTGTTCTAACTTCTTTGGATTGTGTTTCAGGCATGACTGAATATGTGCAAAAAACAATAAAGTTTAATCATTTGAACATTAAATATCTTGTCTTTGTAGTATATTCAATTGAATATAGGTTAAAAAGGATTTGCAAATCATCATATTTAGTTTTTATTTATGTTTTACACAACGTCCCAACTTCATTGAAATTGGGATTTTGGTATGGCAAATCCCAAATAGATTAAACTTTTATTTGCAAAAGATTGTTGCTGCATCAAACATCACCATTGTACATAGTCTCCTAATTTCTTTAGACGAAGAGAAAGGTGCTTTGGGGGTTAATGTTTTGAAGTAGGCAGCGGTTAAACCTTTAACGGTGACACTGACTGAAGACCTCAAAAGCACTATTATGGTGTAGATATTACAGATCACATTGCTCAAAAAAGCTCATACTGGTGGGAGCATATCATTATATACAGGCAGACATACAGACAGGCAGACACACACACACACACACACGCACACACACACACACACACACACACACAAGCTATATGTGAGGGGCACTGGCAAAAGCAAGCACTTCTTGCCAGGGCAGGTATTGGCTATGGACAATTTTTAAAAGTGAGATTTTTGGAAAAATGAATAGAAATTAGATAGATATAAAGGTTTGCTTTTAAACCATGTTTTTGAGAAGTAAAACCCAAGAACGATGAAAAGCCAAAATACTTGACTGAGTTTGCCACTTATTTTGAAAAACTTCCCATTGGAGAAGTGCTAAAAGCCGCCCCATAAAATTAACTTTTCATCATCATCTTATAAAGATGACTTACATGTAACATGTTTCTTTTGTTTGTCAGCTCTGTGCATCCTAAGTTATTGTTTGCCTTGTAAACATTAGTTACATATTGCTAGTTATATAATACTACATATTGCTAAAACTAGCTAGCTGTATAGCAGTGCTGCTAAATTCAGAAAAAGCAGTCTATGTGCACATTAGTGGTCCTGCAAAGCTGCCATTAAATGTTTCCTGAATACATGATTTGAGCCAACGACTTGAGTCACAAATGCCATCTTACTCGCCATACAAAAAATGCTAACTGGATGATAGTAACATATAATAAAACAAAAACAATTTTCTTGCTCTCCAGCATCCAACAAAATTATATACAGTGTGAAAGGGGGTTTAAGTGAACTTCAATAATCTTTTGTCCTACCATCCATGGCTTTCCAGCAGCTGGGCTCCATATGCATGCTGTTTCTACTTCCTTTCTCTTTGTCTCTCTCTCCCTCTCCCTCTCTCTCTCTCTCTCTCTCTCTCTCTCGCTCTCTCTCTCTCTCACACACACACACACGCACACACACACAGAACTACATAGTACAGTGTACATTTTTAACCCCATACATGTCTAAAAGAAAGATTTGAGAGGCACAGAGAAGGCACCATCTGTATTTTATTGTCCAGAGGGGATTAGGACTTTTCCTGAGGTGCAGCCCCAGGCAGGAGGGCAAAGCAGGCGATTATAGAGGAAGAAAGGCACTGAAGGGCATGGGTCAGCCAAAAAGGTCTCTAATGAGAAACAGACCCAATGCTAAGAAATCACCTTCATGGCTAACAACCTTTCCTATATCACACATATGCTCACTCTCCACCTGCCTAGCACTTTATTGTCTTTACTTCTTCCAAACCCTACCGGAGAAGTTATTAATGAGTGTACATTAGGCTCTAAAAACCTGACTTTGTTGTATGATTTTATAACATGAGTTTAAAATTAGACAGAAAATTCCATTAGCTTTTCAGCTCTCCAAGGTCACACTACCAAGACTGTGTTTGTTTTTTGAGTTCTACACATATACATGCATACACACTAAATGATGACAACTGCCCACGCTGGGGAATGCAGTAGAAAGGGATAATTATGTGGATTACCGGTTCCGAGAAATCTGCAAATCAAGATAAATGAGCATACCAGATTGTACGCACACATGCACATGCACAATACCCCTGCATTTTTCTAAAAGCTAAGCTCTACTGAATCTGTAGCATCATTTCTATAACTCTACAGAAAAAAAGAATGGAACTTGTTCAGTCAAACACAACATATAATGGAAGTCTAAGTTCATTTAGTTAAAACAGTTTAGCAGAGCACTGTTCTCCAGTCAAAGGTGTGGGTAAATGTATTTGTAATGCATACTATTGATATATAGTTAGGTAGAAAGATAGATAGATAGATAGATAGATAGATAGATAGATAGATAGATAGTCTTTCACAAGACTGAAATTGCTGAGTGGTAGACTATGGTATAGTGGAAAAAAATCGAGATGCTGTTTAAAGCTTTGTATGTTTGTTTGCATGTCTGAGTGTATTCAATCAATTTATGCTCTCTTGTTTTTAATATTTTTTTATCATTATTCTAAGCTTGAGGTGTGTTTTTCCATTTAGTAATTTATTAGTCTTTTTTCCTGTTAGCCAGTTGCATATTACACTTAAAGCTGCATATTATTTTGGACTTGATTCATGTGTGGGCCTTGTGTATGGCATGGTTTCACTTGCCATTGTGTTTTGTCCATTTTGGGATAGAGCAGAGAACAGGGAACATAATTTTCTTTTAGTATTAGCACGCAGTAAATGTTTTGAGTTTAATTATTAATGCTGACTGCAACACCCACACACATTTTCTCCATGTGAATTGGGCACAAATTGGTTGATCTGGATTAAGAAGACTTAAAACCTTATATGTCTAGCTGTTGTTTTATATACAATTTTGAATTGGAGGGTGTCAGGAAGGTGCTACTTAATGTGTCATTCATTCTTTGTGCTGGCCGCTTACTCCCAGTCAGGGTTGCAGGAAACAGGTGACCAGCTGGCAGCACAGGGTGCAAGACGGGAACAACCCTAAACAGAGCGCCAAGCCATCATAGCACTCATAAACACACTAAGGGTGTTAAGAGACCTACCTCACGCACCCGTGCGAGTTGCCATCCTCACTGAGTGCCGTTACAGAGGAATCGTTGAGGCGGTATATATCCGGTGTTTAATTGGCGACGTGATGACAAACACCGGGAGCTCCTGTTATTAAAGTGCGGGTCCTAGGGTTGTTAATGGTCACGTCATCACACGCAGTACGTATGGGCTCGCGACGCAATACGTCTATGCCAGACTTACACTTACACTCACATTATTGTATGCGCCCTTTTTCACGCTTAGTTGGTGACATCCCGGGGCTTTTATGGCCGACGGATGAATAAGGGGGAAACCCCTGAGGTACATAGCCTGTCAGAAAAATATGAGGGTTTCCCGAGGCTTTGCCTCACTCCGTACCACCGCTTAGCGTCACTCCGCTCGGTTCGCTGCTCTGTTTGGGACGCGCCCCGACGTGGCTTCTTCCAGCACTCTCAGCACACTCACGCTTGGGCTTGCCCCCTGGCGTACGGAGCTCCTCCGCGTGACTCGATTTGGGAAGCGTCCCAAATCTGCGCTTTACTGTGCTCACCGTACGTCCGCCCTCTGGCACTTTGGCGTGTAACACCGTCAACTCAAGCACACGTCAGCTGTACAGTAGGTGCCATTCCCACTCGGGACGCACCGCAGCTGCGTATATTTCCTTTTTGTGTTTTGAATTTTGGAGAGCCTTTTGCTCTGCCGTTTTGGTTATCCCTCATTGTTAAAATACATCGTTCGATTCCCACTCCCGCATCCTTGGGTCCTTCAGTATCATAACAACGGGCACTTTGGAAATACCAGTGGAATTACTAATTAACCAAACACACATATATTTGGAATGTAGGAGTACCCGGAGAAAATCCATGTGGACAATGGGAGGCCATGCAAATTCAACACATGCAGAGCTCAGGGATGGGACTGAACTGAAAATATACAGTACTTTACTGGCACAGAGACAAGATGGTAAGTAAGAAAAGAGTGTAGTTCAGGTTTTGGTACACAATAGGGCAGTCCACAAAGGTAGTCCATACAGTAGATCCATATGGAAAGGCTGGGAAAAATGCAGGTTGGAGAAACCATGGAATCACTGAACAGGAAAATAAAGGAAGGACAATTCACAGTGAAGTAAGACTCTAGGTTTAAATGCCTGTGTGCTGATGAGCAAGAATTGTACACCAGCAAATCAGAAGCATGGCATGGATGTACCAAGCAGGAGATCAAGGGGAATGAGGTAGAGCGCATTGGAAGAGAAAGCAACAAATGGCAGTAAATATAGTAAACATTAAGTATACACTAATTGACAAAAATCCTGAAATGTCTGAATGCTGCAAAACTTGCCACATAGTTATGTTGCTGGCAGGTATGTGAATGATTATAGACGTGGGCTGATTAGATACATGGTCTTGCCCCAAAGAAGCTTAAAAGTGCTTCTCCTGCTGTCTATAAAAAGGCTCTCAGAGGCTACCTTTGGGATGTGTACTTATTAGTATGACTGTATGTTGACTGCTAGCTATGCCTCTGCAACACATTTGCCCACAGCCTGGCCTGCAGATCTTGCACACTTACAGTGCATCCGGAAAGTATTCACAGCGCTTCACTTTTTCCACATATTGTTACGTTACAGCCTTATTCCAAATTGTATTAAATTAATCTCTTTCCTCAAAATTCTACACAAAATACCCCATTA
>JAUZSU010000093.1:27027-58600 GCA_034780255.1 Parotocinclus maculicauda
ATTAGTCGACTAAAACTAGACTAAAACTAAAAACAATTCAGATAACTAAATTATGACTAAAACTAAATGACATTTTAGTCACAAGACTAAGACTAAAACTAAATCAAAATTTGCTGTCAAAATTAACACTGATTCATAGGTTAGCGCTTCAGATACTTAATAGAGCTATGGCACTGAAAATACCACATTTATTATAACATTGATACTGATTAATGTTTTGTTATAGGTACCACATTGCCATTACAATTAGAAATATCAACCTAAAGCAAGCTACAGGTAAAATAGTTGTTGAAATCAGTTAATCGGAAGTGAACTACTGAGGAATATTAAAGTACCCCCTGTACCATAGCCAGCTGCTAGAGGGGGTCAAAGACATTTTGTAATTACTGTTATAATGTCCACTATAAGTACAACAATTGCTTTCCAAACAAGCACAAACCTCACACACACAAATAGTCTGCTGCATGAAAACCACTTACTCTAGCACAGTAAACAGCACCAAGGTCACCAAGAGAGCGCAGAGTGATGCTCCTGATCCGATAAACGTCAGCTTGGTTAGAATATTTTCGTCTGCTGCACTCCACTGCAAAGACAGGGGACAGTGATCACCCAAAACAAGCCTAAACTCTCTTTCCCCACTTCAGTCATTCTACTCATGTAACATCTGGTTCAAGTGCTGAGTAATACATGTGGATATGATTATGCACTGCTGATACAAATGATAATGGGCACACAACACAGATAAGCCAAGATTCTTGTACAGGCTGTTGCATTTTCAGTTTAAAGCTTTATTTTCTGACAGGATAGCATGATTAGACGTGGGATTTCTCACTAAGGTGGATCTTAAACTGAGCCATTCATTTGTTCATTCATTCATTTTATTTTTCATTTAATCCTGGTCAAGACACACTCACACACTAGGGGCACATTAGAAACACTAATTAACTTAACACACATGTATTTGGACTGTGGGAGTCGGTGTGGCTTTTCGGTGTGGCTTTTATGTGTTGCCAGGATTCGGAACTCGTGCCACTGCATTGGTTTGCTAGCGTTTAAGATGACTGCACCAGCCAAGTGTCCTTATATTCATCTTTAAAATGTCATGCTTGCCCTTAAATAAACACTTTGTTTTAATATACATCCACTGATATTTAATAACAAATAACTGATGCTTTCAAAAAAATCACATATTTAAAGTTTAACATGGACATTTTTAATATTTAAACATAACATGGACTATATGGCGAAAACTTTGTACAATCCCATTGTTCAATCATAAAAATCTAAAAAAGCTGGGACAGTATGTAAAATGCTAACTTTAAAAAATGCAGTGTTCCTAACATTTCCTTTGGCCTTTATTTAGGTGAAGACAGTATGAACTTGATATATTTTATGGTGTGTCCTTTCCTGTATTTAGGGCCTGTAAAACATTTTTTTAAAAGTGGGATGGGGCAATTTAGGGCTAGTGATGTAGAAAAAAAACCCTAAATAATGATGAATTAAAAACAGGTGATATAATCATGATGTGTACAAAATGAGAGTTTTGGCTGAGATGGGCAGAGGATTTCCAGTGGTCAAGAAATGCATGAGAAAATGATTGTAATGGTTATGGTATTGGAAATGTGTATTGTGCTTAGATTAATAAAATTTCCAGGTGTTTTTAGAAGAAATGCAGTCTTTGTACTCCAGACCAAAGAAAAAAAGACTGTTATCAGTCTAAAAAAAGTCTAAAAACCAGAGTCTTTCATGGTATGGGGTTGTGTCAGTGCCTGTGGTAAAGATCATCAAGTTGCAGCAGCATGAATTCATTCCAGATGACATCTTTTCGAGCAACGGCCATACATTTTTTAACAAGACAACACAAAATAAGACCAATTAGAAATAGTTAGGACTAAAATCTTTCCTTGATAACCATTGTTTTTACAACATTTTAACAAGTTTCTTACACATTTGTTGACCATTGGAGATCCTCTGCCCCCCTTTGCTCCTGGAAGACTCAACATTGCTTTAACCTCAAATCATATTTATAATCACTTCTTGACCCATTTAAAATTGCATCATAATTTTACTTTATTATAATTTTTTATCTCATTACTAGCCATAAATATCTCCATTCCAACTTATTTGGAGTGTGTTGCAGGTCTCAAATGCAGAAACAGATTATATTTGCATTTTCTGTACCGTCCCAACATTATTTTAAATTTGAGGTTGTAATTAGTGACTACTCTTATTTAGGTCAGGTATGAAACATGTAAGAAGTCTTCATAGACAAATAGTGTCAGTATAGTGTATATCCCAAACGGGTAATTTGATCAGCTTTCTGCTTGTTCTGTCTAAAAGTTCATAAGATGATTGGAACTGTGAGCTAGGTCTTACTGTTCAACATCAAGTGTCAATAAGTCATGTTCCAAAATCTAACGGAAATACTTCTCAGAAGAGGGACATAAAGTACAATATGGCATTGATAGTATTGTAGTTATTTGTTTATTGCATTCTTAATAATGAATTTACAATAATGCTACTTTTTGAAAACACTGACATATATTTTTAATTGCATACCTTATTATTCAAATAATTCATAAGGACTGCAAAGTTGGTGGTATGGTTGCAGAAGCAGGTGGTGGCATTAGGTCTGGAATGCATCGCACTGCAGCCCTTGTCTGACCAATCAGTCAAATTGTCATCCCTTGGGAAATGTTTTAAGTTTGTGGTCATTTTCATATACTACATTCAGTAGAATAAATCTTATCAAAAAACATACTGGTTACGTACTTACATCATATCGACATTCCAGAAAACACATGTGGGTGTGATAAGATTTGAATACTCTGCCTACAATAAAAACAGATAGTTTAGATAGACATGAGTTTGTCATACCCATACAAAATTATGATATTCCATATTCTACTTTGAAGACGGCAAGCTGTGTAGTGTTACAAACAGTGACGTGTTATTTTTTTCTCATTTTAATCCCATATGTGCTTGCCAGGGTTACACAGTCATCAATACCTATCAATAGAGAACAAGGCACAGACATGTGTGTGGATAAATGGGAACATAACATGCATTATGTAATAATATTAAGAATTGTTATTCTTTCAAATAGACTTTTAGATCTGTATAGATCTCGAGGACAGGCATGCAGGCATGGAAAGATATTTTCAATTTGGGGGTAAATAGATCAAAGATCTCTGATTCTGCGTTTCACTTACATGGAAATACATGGACGAACAATGGAAATATTTTTATGCTACTAAAAAAACACAGCATATTAATATTGAACCATAATGCGCAATGACTGGTGGATGTTACCAACTGTCTTATGGTAGGCATATATGTAAAAAAGCATATTTTGTAAGATCAGTGTTTCATACCACTTTTACAGTAGACAGAGTGTACTGGACAGATACTGGAACATTCTTCGCTCTTGATACATCTCGGACTGTAGCAGATATAACTGCTGTAGCCAGATGGCCGAATGTTTGACTGAAAACAAGTGCACAAATGTTTTTCAACAACATAACTCATGACACACACAATGAATTTCTTGTGATGTGTGAAAAAATTAGGTTCATACTGTTCAAATTCAATCCTGGAAAGTAAATCCAATAGGTGACCGTAATAGGTATGAATGAACATCACTTCCAAGTGACCTGACAATGAAGTTAAAGTAAAAATTAACAATAAAGTAGCATTACATTTCAAGAAACAACCAAAGCACAACAACAAAGCATTATCTAACAGCTTCAATAATAGAGAGTAAATGACCTTTAAAATGTATTGATTGTCAAATGTATTGAAACGTGCAAATATGTTTCGTTACATGGCCTTCACGATAAAGCAGTGGGTGTTGTGAATAAAAACTTTTACGGAATCAAGGTTGTACCATGGAGGAGATAAATATGGAATATAGCATTTTGAGGATGAACGTGCGATTACACTGTTTTACCAGCACACAACATCAAACATTTACATGGTGATTATTAATAAGGCTAAATCTAGTGCTAAAACAAGGAAATTGTTTTCCTCAATTTCCTTCATACAGTATTCACTTTTGCACTTAAATAATTTAGACTGGATAATTAAGATAAATTTAGACTTTGATAATTCAACAATCAGAAGTTGGAGATGAAGACAGCCTCCAGGTGGCCTCCTAAGTAAATAGTGAGATGGCGCAAGTCCAACTCATGAAACTAATGTCACCAAAGAATCAACAAGCTGGCAAACCAAGGTACAAGCAAAGGATAAGACCAAGGCAGAGAACATCCTCCTCAGGACGTGCAGACACCCCCAGTCTCGAATACCAAGGCTTTCTAGTGCTCCAAATTAACATCGAGGACCTTACCTATCACCAAACTGAAAGTCCTCAGATATCTTACCAATTCTAATAGAATTGTGGCAGTTGATCTCCTGAAAGAGGCACACTTGGTAAAGCTGCCTGGGTTTCTTCTTGCTGGGTGCAGCCAATCTCCACCAAGCCATGACATTGAGTGGTCACCAAAATCCAAGAAACATCTGCTGTGAAAATATACATGTCCTGACTGTATACTCACTTCCATCTGTGCCTGCTCCCACTATCTATGCAGGTGACTTAAACTGCCAACATACAGATTCGGGTTACAAACACTTATCACATGATGGTGAAACGCTGAGTGAATGAGCTGCTAACATTGAAGCACTGTTGCTCTTTGACCCAAAAGAACCCTCATGCTTTTTTTCTGAACGCTGGAACTCTTACACCAAAGCAGACCTGGCCTTCGCCATATGCCGCAGTGAAGACCTGAAACTAAACAGACCTGTCATGGACAGGTTCCTTCGTTCACGCCACAACCATGCATCATAAAATTACCATCGCTGGTACAGCTGGTAACTTCCAAACCGGTCAGGAGATGTAATTTCATAAAGGCAAAGGGGCAGTTCTTTATGGCAGAAATGGTAAGAGTAACTGTGGGTCTGCAGAACCCAGAAGCAGCTGACATGGACGCTGCATATGCATACACCTACTGTAAAGTCCTCCTAAGGGCAGCAAAGCACAGAATCCTGTGTGGCTACAACAAGAACTATATCCTGGGCTGGAATGAAGAGTGCAGCTGCCTGCTGAACTAACACCAGCAGGCAAACTCCAGGGAAGAAATTGATACATCAGCAACAACCTTCCTGCAGAAGCTGGACGACACCCAAATGACCAGATGGAATGAAGTATTGGAATCTATCAACTTCACCCACTCTAGCCAGAAGGCATGGCAGACCATCAACCTTCTCTCAGGAAGAAAAACAACACTGATTTGTCATTGCTTTTTAGCTCCTGAAAAATGGCCGCTTCCCAAATATAGACAAAAACTGCACACAAACGATCTAATGTCAGATAAGGTCTCTCTCCAGGGCAGCGAGCACCGATACCAATTTCTCAGGAGACTTAACAGCAGCCAAACTAAGCACAGCAGTCAACAAACTAAAAACAATCAAGTTACCAGGTCGAGACAACATCCATCCAGAGTTTGTCATACATCAAAACGATAGAACACCTCGTTGGCTATGCTCGTTCTTCTCAACATGCTTCTGGAAGTTCAAGCTCCCAAAGAGCTGGCGTTGGGCTTCCATTATAGCTATGCCAAAGCCAAACAAGCCCCCTTCTATAGGCCCATCTCTCTGTCCTGTGTCCCATATAAGATCCTGGAGATAAATAAATAATTTATAATAATTTTTTTTCTAAAAAAATTTAGAAACCCCCACTGGAACAATCTGACTTTCGCTGAGGCAGATTAATAGTACCCTACTCACTCAAGACATTGAAGACAGCTTTCAGGATAATGGGAAAGGTGGAGTAGTATTCCTGGACCCGACAGCTGATGGCGTCGCGAGCACACCGGGCTCAGCGTCTTTATAGTTTTCGCAATTTTGTGCTTATTTACCTCATTATCTCCAGTGTTTTTGCTCAACTCACTCGTGCAAACCACAGCTGTACCAGACAGGCGCTTCTGGATATCAAAATTTACTGTTAAAACATTTTTTTAAACCACCAGATTGACTTCAACCAACTACCTCCAGAAATGATCCGGACTCCGGGACCTAGCGAGTCACTATTGCCAACCGAAAAAGCCCGGCACCGGCATCGCGGATGTAAACAAAGACGAGGTGACCAGAAGCCCTGGATGAACAGAGAGGTTCAACTCCTGCTCAAAGCCAGACATGCTGCCTTCAGGTCTGGGGACCAGGATGCTTACAGCTCTGCCAGAGCTAACCTGAAGAAAGGGATCTTTATTGCCAAGCACTGCTATAAACAGCGGATTGAGGAGCACTTCAGGATCCCCGACGTATGTGGCAAGGCATACAAATACTGACTGACTTCAAACCCCATAAAACTTTACCATTCATCAACTGTGCCTTGCTCCCTGACGAGCTAAACCACTTTTATGCTCGCTTTGATCTGGGGAACAAGATGGACTCATCAAAAACAGTTCCTCCAACCCACGATCTTCCACTCACACTCTCCACCTTGGACGTTTGTTGCACGCTAAGCAAGGTGAATGCACAGAAAGCAGATAGTACTGACGGTGTACCTGGCCGAGTGCTAAGAGCTTGTGCCGAGGAGCTATCTGGTGTGTTTGCACACATTTTTAATCTTTTACTGGCCCAGACAGTTGTCCCCAACATCTTTAAGACTGCCACCATTTTAACAGTGCCAAAGCACTCATCTGCTTCAGCCTTGAACGACTTCCGCCCTGTCGCACTCACCCCAATCATCTCAAAGTGCTTTAAAAGACTAGTTATTTCTCCCTTGAAATCCTGCTTGCCTGCTACACTGGACCCACATTAGTTTGTCTACCGTAGCAACAGGTCAACTGAAGATGCCATCTCCACAGTGCTTCACACTGCACTGACCCACCTGGACTATCAGAACTCCTATGTCAGAATGCTGTTCATTGACTTCAGTTCAGCATTTAATACAGTATCCCCCTTCAAGCTAATTTCTAAACTCAGCCATCTAGGCATCAGCACTTCCCTATGAAATTGGATTTCAAACTTTCTGTCTGACAAACCCCAGTCGGTAAAGTTGGACAACCTCTCCTCCTCACTTATCACCCTGAACACCGGTGTTCCTCAAGGTTGTGTTCTGAACCCGATGCTGTATTCCCTGTTCACCCATAACTGAGTTCCTGTTTATGGTTCTAACACCATAGTCAAGTTTGCAGATGACACCACAGTGATAGGCCTGATCAGAGACGACGACAAGGTGGCCTACAGGAATGAGATACAACATCTGTCTTCATGGTGTCAAGACAACAACTTTGAGCTCAACACAGAAAACCAAGGAGATCATTGTGGACTTCAGAAGGTCGAGAAGCCAAGCTCATTCTCCCATTTACATCAGTGGAGATGCAGTGGAGCAGGTGTCTAGCTTCAAGTTCCTCTGCATCTACATCTCCAGTGATCTCACCTGGTCTCTCAACTCCTCCATACTGGTCAAAAAGGCGCAGCAGCGTCTTTATTTTCTCCGGAGCCTCAAGAAGGTACACCTGTCTTCCAGGATCTTGGAGAATTTCTATCGCTGTACCATTGAGAGCATACTTACTAACTGCATCTCAGTATGGTATGGCAACTGCTGCCCTGCTGACCGCAAAGCACTCCAGCGAGTGGTGAAGACGGCCCAATGCATCACAGGCACTCAGTTACCCACCATTCACGACATCTACCACAAACGCTGCCAGGGCAGGGTGAGGAACATCATCAAGGACGCTTCCCACCCAAACCACCGACTTTTCACCCTCCTCCCATCTGGTAGGCGTTACAGGAGCCTCCGCTCCCGCACCAGCCGACTCAGAAAGTTTTTTTCCTAAAGCTGTGATCATGGCGAACGCTGCACAGACACTTTAATTTCTTTAACTTCTGGTTGGATGCGAACTGCATTTCATTGGCTCTGCACTTGTACTCTGCACAATGACAATAAGGTTGAATCTAATCTAAGAGACATGGGCATCCTGGCAAACTAACTCCAGTGGCACCTTCAGCTCAACATGGGCAAGACCGTGTCTGCAGCATATAGCCTCAATAATCGGGGAAAACGGGATGTTGGCAACAACCGCCTGAAGTTCCAGCAAGCCCCCAAGTACCTTGGTGTATGCTTAGACCAGAAACTCTCCTGTAACAGCTGGATGAAGCGAAGGTCAATGTAATAGACAGAGAGTCTCGCTCATCTGCGGCCTGGCGGGTTCGACTTGGGGAGCTTCCCCCCAGACCCTTTGCATACCTATACAAGTCCTTGTTCTATCCATAGCCGAATATTGTGCCTCTGCCTAAAGCAGAAGCCCACATGTGAAAAAGCTACATACTGTATTCAACAGCGACCTTTGATAGTAACTGGTTGTCTGAAACCCACCCCTGTGTCCTACATTCTAGTCCTTTCTGGAATCACCCCAGCCTGCCTCTGACGGGATGCAGCTACTTTAACAAAAAAAAGATGACTGGCACATCCTGCACAAAGCAACAATTACACAGGCTTCACCAAGCAGGTTCAAGTCTCACCATCCTTACAGCAAAGCAGCACAAGAGATGCTACATTCTGTCCCCTAAGGACTTGTCCAGGGACGCTTGGCTGGTAGCATCCTGGAAACAGTCGTGGGAAATACAGTTGCAAGAAAGAGTATGTGAACCCTTTGGGATTACTTCTGCATAAATTGGTCATTAAATGTGTTCTGCTTCTTCAGTCACAACAATAGACAAACACAGTCTGCTTAAACGTATACCACACAAAAATGTATATGTTTACATGGTTTTATTGGACACAACATGTAAACATCCACAGTGCAGGGTGTAAAAAGTATGTGAACACTGTTGCTACTCTCCCTAGGTGTGGACGTCCTGTAAAGATTACTGCAACAGCACAGCACAGAATGATCAATGAGGTGAGGAAGAATCCTAGAGTGTCTGCAAAAGACTTACAGAAATCTCTGGCACATGCTAACATTTTTGTGGACAAATCTGCAATACGTAAAACATTAAACAAGAATGGAGTTCATGGGGGGACACCACAGAGGAAGCCACTGCTATTAAAAAAAACCCATTGCTGCACGTTTTAGGTTTGCAAAACAGCACCTGGATGTTCCACAGCACTACTGGCAAAATATCGTGTGGACAGGTGAAACCAAAATTGAGTTGTTTGGAAGGAACACACAATGCTATGTGTGAGGAAAAAAAGTCACAGCACACCATCATCAAAACCTCATCCCAACTGTGAAATATGGTGAAGGGGGCATCATGGTTTGTGGCTGCTTTGCTGCCTCAGGGCCTGGACAGATTGCCACCATCAACGGAAAAATGAATTCCCAAGTTAACAAGACATTTTGCAGGAAAACTTAAGACCATCTGTCCACCAACTGAAGCTCAAGAGAGGATGGATGATGCAACAGGACAACGACACAAAACATAGAAGTAAATCAACAACCGAATGGCTTCAACAGAAGAAAATACGCCTTCTGGAGTGGCCCAGTCAAGTCCTGACCTCAACCCAATTGAGATACTGTGGCATGACCTCAAAAGAGCAATTCACACCAGATATCAAAAAAATATTGCTAAACTGAAACAGTTTTGTGAAGAGGAATTGTCCAAAATTCCTCCTGATCATTGTGCAGGTCTGATCTGCAACTACAGGAAGTGTGTGGTTGAGGTTATTGCTGCCAAAAAAGGGTCAACCAGTTATTAAATTAAGGTTCATATACTTGTTACACCCTGCACTGTGGATGTTTACATGCTGTTTTCAATAAAGCCATGCAAGCATATATTTTTTGTGTGGTATAAGTTTAAGCAGACTGTGTATGTCTATTGCTGTGACTTAGATGGGTTCATATACTTTTTCTTGCAACTGTAGATGGGTCCTCCCGCATTTAATGTGACATCATCAACCCAGGCGGAGGCATAAAAGGAGAAGACTCCAACTTTGGACTTTGCTGAACCACCTACACACTAGTGGGTTAGCCATTTTAAGTAATCTCTGAAGAGGTGGGGTCTGTTTGTCTTCAGTTTGTCAACAAATGTGTGAGAAAATTAAAATGTTTAAAACAATGCTCCTCAAAACAAAATTGGAAATGATTAAGGATTAATTTATTCTGATTTGGCTTTGTCTTAAAAAATGCAGGAACATCCCTGAAAAAGATGAAAGCAGTGAAGGATTTTCACTTAAGGTTTGCATGCTTGCCCTTCATGGAAATTACACTAGATTAATTGAATAGTTTAATGCAATATGCAGAGGGAAAAATATGCAAATCTTTTTCAAGCTTTCTTAGAGGAACATTGTTTTAAACTATTCGATTATTTCAATCTCACACATTAGTTGACAAACAGTAGATCCTATTTCTGCTCCTCAAAGAGCCATTTGTGGAGATTGCTTGTACCAAATCATGATTACAACCACTTGTTGACATCACCTGTTAGAAATAATATTATTGTTTAGGGTTTTCTTTACATCATCACTAGCCCTAAATTGCTCCCACCCCAATTTTTTTGGAATGAGTTGCATTCCTGAAATGTAGATGATCAGAAACAAATAAGAAATATCTTAGGTTCATAGTATCTGCAATGAAATAAAGTTCAAAGTATATGTAAGACACACTGCGTCTTTCCAATACTGTCCCAACTTTTTTTTTATTTAGGGTTTTTTGATTTAGGGTATTTTGGCCATAGAATGAGCATGAATATAACTAATAATTTCATTTTGGTGCTGGTTGTGGCATATTTTATGTATTTTTTGTGTTCATTACTAGGCTTGCCCACAAAAGTCTTTCTCACTAACACTAATAGTATCAATTGTTCACATGGTTAAGGATGACAAATTGATGTTACATGTGTACAGCCCGCATTTATACCACAGTGAAAATGGATCAGTTCATTATTTATATTCTCTAAGGGGGTCAGTAACAGAAAGCTCTTATGAAAAGGTTAGATATTTCTTTAGTCATTTTGCATAGAAAATGTTGTCGTATTTAACAAACACTGGGGGCTACAATCCAAGACCACTAGTAAAAATATCAGAAGGAAGACCAAAGAAGATCAAGAAGTGCTGACTGTCAATGACTTTCCTTCACAGTCACATTACTTAAACCTCATTGAGCACTTATGGGAGCACTTGATGACAGAGAAAGCCAAGCATTTAGTAACATCATGTAGTAACAACAAACTCTTGTTGTCTTGTGGTTGTGCAACGGATAGTACTGTCACCTCACAACTATGGCCCAGTCACGACTGGTACAGAGTTTGCATGTCCTCCCTTGTCTGTGTGGGCAGCAACTCTAAATTGGATTAAGCAGGTAAGGAAAGTGAGTGAGTGAGACAAGATGCTTTTTGAAATATTGTGGAAATCGTACATGATAACATGGATCATCAGATTTTGCAGAAACTTGTGGAGTCCATGCCAGCTTGAGTGAAGGTTTTCATAACAGGGAACATTCCAAATACTAAAATTTAAAATCTTTTTAAAGAGTTACACTTAATTCAGAATGTTATGTTGATTATATGGTTTATAATGCAAAACACTACATTAACTTAGCTGTCTCAGAAACTTGGCCCCCACTGTGTGTGTTTTTTATTTCTCAAATTCTCTAAAATTGTTCCAAAAATTGTGGAATTGCATGTCAATCAGTGGTGTAAAATATATGTGTTTTTATACTGAGTAACTGATGGAAGCCTTCTTACTGCCAGCAATGTCAGACAAATTCTGTTATAGTTGTAGCTAGAAATTTAGAGGTGTTACTCATTTTTCTAACAGGCCAGTTTTTTTCAGATCATGCCACAGCTTTTGAGTAGAACTAAGATGCAGACTTACCAAAGTATTCAAATGAAAAGAAATTGTGACCTTACTGATGGCTTAATCCCTTTTAGGTCCTTTACCATATGTAGTGCTGCTTTCTCTACTCTAAACCTGTGTATATTTACCCAGACATTCAAGCTCTTTCCCATCAGTCCTGTGAATAATATCCCAGAAATTCTCGGGAACATCGGTAATAGGTGGGTGTGGAGAAATAATTTATGAGAGCAGTGTTTTATGCCTGGTCACGGTAATCCCGCCTTAACATAAACCCTGTTCAGTAATGTTTAAGACTAGGCACATGAACATAGGTTATATAAAGAGTAAGACATGCTTGTGGTGATATTTCTTTTCCATTTCATATTGTAAAATTTTCTTATTAGGTTTAACAGCATTTTTGGTGACGTTCTCTGAGGTCTAGGTTTGTTACATCATGTTATGTTGAAAACAAATTTTTATGTTAAAACTGATAGGTGTGTGTGTGTGTGTTTTTTACACCAAATGTGTATAACCATAATCACAATGAAATGTGTAACCAAAATATTACTTTGATGATGGAATATATGAACAATTGTTTTTGTATGAAATAATGTGCAACACATGTTCAAATCAAATCCACACTAAAATGTAACCGTTCAAACGTATGGCACAGAACATCTCACCAAGGGAGAAGAGTCTCTGGAGCTCTGTCTCTGGAATGAGGATTTCATCTTGGCTGTTAGAGTGACTAGCTTGCGGTTTATACACACAGCTGCAGCTCACATGAGATAATATCCGTGGCTCTATATGAATCTCTGTAATGACAAGCACACCCATTCACTTAGCATGTACAGTTGTTTAAATACTATACAACAGTATATAACAATACAGAGTGTTCATATAGATATCTGCATATAGGCCAGTTCACTCAAACAAACAAAAGAAATACAATTACCTAAATTTCTTGTTGAAAGTGTAAAAGTTTTTTTTTCTGTAAAAAACGCATCAGCCAGAACCCAAAGTAATTGTTCAATACTCTCTATGACCATTAATGGTCTTAACTGAAGCTGTAGAAAGCAGACGAAGACAAGCAGACAAGAAATTATATACACTTTGTTTTATATTCAGCATTATATTCAACTATAACTTCTGGAACTTGAATTAACATACTCTACGCAGCTTTAAATCCAACCACTGGCTGACCATGAAAGGATCGATGAGAGCACTGGCTAGATTCAGATAGCTGGAAGCCATAGTTCTAATGACTTCAACAGAGACGTTTGTGGAATGGACTTGAGAAACCAGTTCGATTGTTTGAGTGAGGTACACCAGGTCAAGGGGTGTGATGAGGTCTGGATTACTCTCAATAACCCTCACAACAGATTGAGCAAATATGCTCAACCATGCTATCCCATTGTCTGTTACTAAACTTGAGTTATGCTCTTCTAATTCCTATGGAGAGAAAAAAGATTTAGGATCTTATAAGTAAACATGACAGGCTAAAGTCTGATAAGATAAAGCTTGTATATCCAGCAAAGAATTACTGTGTGAAGTAAGTGTGAGAGTTCTTCCACTCACAGGTTTGGCAAGAAGGTCTTCACTGATTTGTTCGAAAAATGGAGTTTTCGGAAACGGGGATAAGCCAAGGTTATCTAATGGGTCTAAGATAAAAAATGAAATGTACGTTTTATCACAATAGCAATCCGGTTAACACAGAGTAATAATTGCATTATTAGGACTTTAGATGTAAAATTCCACATAGGCCATATTAAAAGTAAATCTGAATTAACCATTAGCAATAATCAGCACAATCATCATTTTACACTGAAATAAAATAAATTGTTTTATGACATAATGTGTTAAATAATCATCACACTCGTGTTTCTGCATTCCATACAGAGTTTTTACCTTTATGAAACTGACAGACGCCCCCTCTCAGTGTCCCACAGTTGTCCACTTTATAATGTCCACTGGAAGGGTCATATGTCATGCAGCTGTCATTATTTGACACTTGGGAAAGCTCTAAAGAAAACAATGGTATATTATAAACTCTAATGCAGCAAGAAGATTACAATTTGACTGATCAGTTTATTGTACAATGTTACCTGAACATAACTATATTATATACAGATCATCGCTCCTTATTCACACAATTCTGAGTGGTAGCATGGATGTGTATTAGAAATGACGCATTTATTTTGATGGGTGGGCTTCTGAATTACATAATGCAGGATATATTTACAGCCCTTAAAAGAAGAGTTTGCCAATTAGGACTTGGAAAAGATTCTTAGCTCATGATGCCTGGGAGCAGTAGGGAACATTTACAGCGATGGAAATAATTACACAGCATCGTCTAGCAAAAGACAGCAAGCATTCCAGCATTTAATCAAATTCAAATGGGCCACAACCTCCCAAAATAGTTATGCCAATAACATTTCACCTTTACACTGGTTATAACCCCAGCTTGTCTGAAGATTGGGTGTCAGTTCCAAATCAGATTTGGTCCATCTAAAAATCAGACCAGCTGGATTGAGTAAACACTCTTTTTCCATGGCTTGGATTTTGCTGGAGTCCAACACCTGATCCCATATGTGGAGCTGGGTAATGCTCCCACAAAAGGCATCCTCACTATTAAAGAAGCTGTCAAACATGTCTTGTCGATGGCCAATGATGAAAATGCCATTGCCCCCAATGTGGTGCGATGAGTATAGGGAAGTCCCGTGCCCAACTTCCTTTCCATCCACCAGGATTGCCCACGTTCCATGATCTCCTGTCCAGCTCACACACATGGAGTGCCAAAAGCCATCATTATTAAATGTTGATAGGTAGGGGCCATGTTGTCCATGCACCACCAGAGCAAGCTGGATGGGTTTGCCTGGCATGACTATTGCTCTGAGCTGGAATTCATTGATGAATGAGTGTATAAAATAAGAAAACACGGTGGAAGACCCATTGCATGTTCGACTGAACTGAAGGTAAGCACAGATAGTCACAGCAGTCATGTTTGAGAATTTGTGCAACAATCGAGCAGATTGACTGGCACTTTCTCCTTGGAAGTTCAGGATTAAGTCAGGAGTACCTGGGAAAACAGACAATACATTAGTACTAAACAGACAGTACATTAGTACTAATACTCTTTTAGGCAATTTAGGCAAAGTACACCATATGGCCAAAAGTACAATCCCATATCTGAAAAAGCTGCGACAGTTTGGATTGGAAAATGCATATTTAAAAAGTCTTACAATTATTCTAACTTTAATTTAATTGCAGCCAGTTAGAGCCTGGGATATTTAATGTTTGGTCTGTACAAATTAATTTGATTTGTTAATAAACACCCATTCCTATATTTTAGCCCTGCAACATATTCCAAAACAATTTAGACATTTAGCCAAATTTAGAGATAGCAACAAATTAAAAAACTAAATAATAATATGATTTCAAACAAGCGATGTCACCAGGTGATTGCAATCATGATTTGGTACAAAATCATGTAAAGTCTTTGATGAGCAAAGATAACTAGAGGATCTCCAGTTTGTTCAACAAAATGCATAAGAAAATTATTGAAATGTTTAAAAACAGTGTAACCAATTAACCAATATAAGGGAGGAATTTCAAGTACCAGTTTTTTCAAGGCCAAAGCCACTTTTCTTTAGATGGCACTGCAAAAAGAACCATTTAACAATAGCTCACAGAAGGCAGGGATTATTTTAGCAAATCTTTTTTAAGCACTACAATATTGAGTTAAATTTAGAAATGCCACTTGTATCTTTACTGTGTAAAAAAGAAGCCTTAACTCTCTCCAGAAGTGGCATCTATGATGGACCAGCACACAGTAAAAAAATCTATTTTGGTTGGATGTATTAGTATTTATGGTCTTTTTTGGAGCAAAGACGAAAATGACTATCCAGAATGTTATGAGCAAAAAGTTCATACAAGAACATGTTTATTATTCTGGAGCTTGTCTTTTTTTGCTGCCACAGCAGCATCCACTCTACTGCATAGAGATTCTTGAAAACAACTGTGAGGTTGGTCACTATTGTTGGACATGGTTAATAGAGGTCAGGGATCTGTGCAAGTTAGCTTTCAATAAAGGTTTTATGAACCTGTTAACATTGAGTGTGACAGAATTAAGAGATCTCTATTTAGTAGGGGTGTTACCCAGACAGGGTAATTGTTTTCTGTAATTTTATAAACTTTTAAATACACTACATATAATTAAAGAAGAATTTAATGGTCAGCTCAAGACTTAACAGGCAGGATTAAGTTAGTAAACCTTTTGGACTATATATTGCCATGCAGCTTAATATTCTCATGTTGTCATGGCCTAAACCAATTAATGATTTAATATCATTGCCTGTAACTGATCACACATACTATTTCAGTAAATACTTGAAGTTTCAAATTAAAATGTCATTATCATAGAGCTTGGTTTGGGTACTCCCTGGTGTGAAGCATCTAAGGGTTAAAAAGGATTAATGATTAGTAAAAGCAAGAAATGTGTGGTGTATGGAGATCACCGGTTATTTCAGTTCTTGTAATCCAAACAGGTTCAGAAATGTTCATGAACTGCAGGAAACTGGCTAGGTTTGAGTTCTCTCCATCACTGGATACCACAGCCAGCGCTCCTGATCTCTGTCGACACAGCCTATGGACTGCATGCCACTGTAACCTGGCTGGTTCATACTCATAATAAAGCCTCTTATCTGAAAATAAACTTTTGTCTTTCACATTAATTGCAAGATCTGCAAGATAACAAAAAAAGAAAGTATAGAAGTTTTTCATGACATACCATGGGCTAAAATTTACAATATAAACATCAATATGCTCTGTAGAGAAATGTTAAGCAAAAGCGGCATCCATTTGCTTAAATCCAAGGTGTGGCAAGGATGGTCAGCTTTAAAATCATGTGGCAATGCAAGTGTCCCAAACTCTCTTTGTAAAGGCAACTTTCTGCATCCAACTCTGTTATCATGGCTGTTTACTATCATAGCAAGTTGTCCATTTGACACAAATTCAGAATCAAAGATGGCATCAGCGAATGTAAGTATCAGTCAGATACTCAAAGAAACTACAGTCAGCTTTAATAGCCTTCATTTCTGCAGTTACAACTGGAGACAAAAGATACAATGCATAAACTGATTTGTCTTATACTAACTTTCTTATTAATTATTTGCTAGATAATATTATTATTATTAATATTATTGTGTTAATGATATTGTCATATAACTAACCTCATACTGACATAAGCTGTTAACTACACGAAATCAGGATGAGTTCATATTAACACAGTCAGGGTCCTAGATCAACATTTGTTCATTATCTTTCTACACTCTTAATACAATTTGGAATACTGGCCATGATCCATTAAACACCAGATGGAAACCAACCATAGACATGGAGCCAGTCCATCAGAGACCACATGGACACAGATGCACACTTACTCTGGGGCATTTTACAGATGCCCATTGACCTGTGGATTTTGGGAGGAATGTAAAAGGCCTTCTAAAACGAGTGCAAGTACCGTGTGCGATGTTACTTAAAATCTGGCAACTAAGCATATGTAACTTTGTATGTCATCACTGCCACCACACAGAATCTGCTGCACCTCACCATACCCATTGACGATACCGACATTTGCTTAAACTCTACTTAAACTGTGAAGAATTATGTGGTACTTAAATAGCTAATATAAATTTTAAAGATCTTTAAAGAAAAGCAGTGAAATGAGAGTTTATCCTCACAAGGCTCTCCGAATGGCTATTACCTTCTCCAAAGCATTGTTGAATCAATACCTACAAAAAGAAACAATAGTTCTTTATGACAGCGAATAATTTAAAATGTATTAATATTCCTTTACTTAAGATGCTGAATACACTTACAAAAACATTTGAGCAGATTATTTTTAGCAAAAGCATCCTGGAAAGAAAACAGTGTATACTTTAAAAGAAAATCAGTGACTACAAGTTATGAATTAACTTGTTTATAGATACTTATTTTAACGCCTTAATAATAAACATCTAAATACGTAATACATCCAAAACACAAACAAACAGCAAATAAGTCTTATGTAGTTACAGAGAAAAGTTAAGAGAGAAAACTACACATACCTTGAGATGTCTTTTTTGTTGTTATTAGTATTTGTGTTAAATAAATATAAAAAGTATTCCAAATATATTCCTGTTTTTTAAAATAAGTGGGAGCTTATAACTGGCTCAGTGTTTGACATACAGAGAGGAAACTCCTCAGCAGAGGAGGAGCAGGAACAGAGCCAGCAGGGAGGAGGCAGAGGGTGCTCAAGCACCGCCTCCCTCAGTCACAAGAGAAAAAGCTACAGGATCAAGACTTGCACTTACTATATGCAACTATATATGTTATTATATGAGGGATTGCCATAAGCAATCCCTTCCATATTTATTATAAATTACATACACATATATACAAACAGTAAACACAATTTAGAAGCAAGAAAGTTATATGTACAAGAATAGCAAGGGATGGGAACATTTGTTTTTTGCATGTGTGCACGGTATATGGCGCAGTTAATCTTACTGGGTTCTCTGTGTGTAGTGTTTAGTCCAGTCTCTGTTCATACCAAGACCAAGTCATTGTTACTATATGCTGAGAATGGTACATTGCCCAAACAACGGGTTCTGACAAAAGTGCATTTGGAGCAGATGCATGAGATACATGAGACATTATGATCATCTGATCTAAATTGATGTTTAGATAAACTACATGGCCAAACGATTTGGACACCGAAATAAAATACACCCAAAACATGTTTTTAGTATGGAGCTTGCACCCTCACCCCTAATGACAACCTCTGCTAATATTGCTTTCCACTAGATTTTCTAAAACGAATATGAGGTGGACTTCTGATGTTAGACTGTAAGCCCTGGCTCACTTTTAGCATGCCAGTGCATGTTCAAGGTGTTCTCGAACAAAGATAGCAAATTAATACTCTATTGGTGTTGTCTAAGGATAACAGGGTAGTCAACTGATTAGCTGACTTGGAAGCAGAAAATTATTAATGTAGTAGCACCTGTGCATGCATGTGCTTACATCAGTGTATATGTAAAATACAATGCAAAATATACAAACTAATCATAATTAACAACTTAATTAAATCACAATGAGGATATTTACTGATAGGAAGTGGACCATGCAGATTTAAAGCCAATTAGATCACCTGGAACGCCACAGCAATGTGCAGTCACTCAACTTGGAATTAATTCCTAAGATCAAGTATTCAGATTGTTATTTGTTATGGAGAGAGGCAGTATCGTGCCTTGTTTTTATAACGTCCCATCAGCAACAATGGTTATTCACAACAGGAGCAAGGTTACATCGATACCTGTCAGATACACAGGCATCTTTAAAGCAACCAATTAATCTAACGCATGTCTTTGGAAAGTGTGAGGAAACTGGAGCACATGAGAGAAACCCATATGCAAGCTCCACAGGACAAGTCCAAGTCACGATTGAATCAGGGCTGAAGTTCAACTGAGCATTACATTGGAAAAAGGTGATTTAAGTGATTCTGAACATTTTTTAAGTTTAAGTTATTTCAGAAACTTCTGGGTCTATTGTAATTTTCACACAAAACCATATTTAGGGTCACGGAGAATGGTTTAAATACCACAGCTTTCCAAAGTACTGTTGCTGACCATGTCCATACCTTTATGACCACAGTTTACACATAATACCTAATAATATTGTAGCCATAATAACCATAATCAACAAAATAACGCACCACGTAAAAAAAAAGAAAAAAAAATAATAATTCATCTCAAACTGGTTTCTTAAACAAAACAAACCAATCCATTAAAGCAACTTTAGGATGTGTTTTTGTGGAAAGAAAGATTTGTATCAGGGATGTGCAGCCAACAAATTTGCATTATATTATCATGTTAATAAGCACCTTGTTGAGTTATTCCACAAAGAATTAAGGCAAAAGGGGTCCAACACAGTAATAGCAAGGTACACCTAATAAGAAATTATTTGTTATATCGCTGCCCCAAAGATAAGCGCATTGGGAGTCAGTGGTTATTCCATCTTTTCTAAGTGCCAAGAAATTATTGTCCATGGTAATCTTGTTTCAGATGTGAATAGAGCTTAGGTAGAACGAGCTAAAGACTTTAGACTTTACACTAGGTGTTGTACATTAATTTCTACGATTTCAACATGCAGCAGAGCATACTACAGACGTATAACATGCTGCTGGGTAAACTGTAGTGCTATATAGCATTAAAAAGGCCGGGAATTAGAGCAGTAAAATTGTATAGCAGCTTACTGAAAACACATTAGCACAACTGTCACCATTAGTGTTTATTTTGGAATATAATACACAACTTTTTGATTTATCACATGATTTGAAACACACTTATTCATTAATACCAACAATGTAATGTTAAAAATGGTGGGCGGTGGAGCTGTAATATGTGCAAAGCTGCAAACCAGTGCATACAAAAGTACAGTGCTGGCTGTAAAAAAGATCGAAATTTAACAATAAAAAAAAAATACTCAAGCATTACCAACTGCATCTTATTGTATTATTGGTAATATACAAAAAATGAGCCTTCTAACTGTATTATAAATAAACAAGACTAGGTCGTGTAGAAAAAAAGCATCCGTCTTACCGTTCATTCACTCTTACAGTACCTCAAACAAAAATGTAAATCTCTAAACAAATGCCTTCAATGTGCATATGGATGTTAAAGCTGTGCAAATGCATGCTTGCAGGAAGACTGATTTTTCCTGAGGACAGCTCAAACCCAGCGAATTTCTCTGGAGCAAGAGCTGACACCAGAGGAGATCGAGTACATCATTTTAGGGACAGTCCGGGGTTTTATGCCAGTATCTGGGTCCTGAATCTCAACATTCAGAAACGCTCCGTTATAACTGCGCACTTTATTTTCTTCATGGTCTTCATCAAACAGTGCTGCCAGAGAGCATAAGGCTGAGTGCAAGTTGTCTCGTGCATTCATAACACTCTTTAAACATGGCAGCTGAAGAGTATCTGCAGGACTAACATCCGTGTGTCTCGGTAGTCCGTGCACAAGATCACTAATGGTCTTGGACAAAGATTGGATTTCTTCTCTGTAGGACCAAAGACCAACATTGCTGCCTCTACCTGTGGAAATAATTCACATGCATGTAAAGGACATTTCTTGAGCAGGGGATGATTTTGCATCGTCAGGGGACGATCCCCATGATAGTGACAACCATACTAGACAGATGTGACACACAAGCACCGTGTGATTGTAAATATAGTACGGAAACACAATTTCGGGATTTTCGGGTTGCCAGCAATAATATGTGGTTTAATCCTTAATGGTCTGGGGCAGTTTAGCCAGTTTGTATATAGTTATTGGGTATTGCTTAGAAATGTAAATTGTAAATGTCTTGGGCACCTTTTGATTTGTTTTAGCAATTATATAATGACTTTTATTTCCCTAAATCGGCCAGCACAGTAGCTCGGTGGGTAGCACCGCTGCCTCACAGCAAGAAGGTCCCAGGTTCCCAGGGTGGAAAGACCTGGGTCCTTTCTGTGTGGAGTCTGCATGTCCTCCCCGTGTCTGTGTGGGTTTACCTCGGGTACTCCAGTGTCCTCCCACAGTCCAAAGTCATGCATGTTAGGCTAATTGATTACTTTAAAGTACCATTGACTGTGTGTGTGTGTGTGTGTGTGTGTGTGTGTGTGTGTACATATATATAATCTTAAGATAAGCTTGTGTATGGATATACACGTGTCGCTAAGATAGCAACGTTAAAGAAGCTAAATAAACAAACAAACTACAACTTCTCAATTACTACCTATGGTTGAAAGGTACTACAGTAATTATTTCATTTAGCTTTTTCTTCCAATTTAAGCATATTAGCACAATATAAGCAAAAGGCTAAAGATAAAATGATTATTTTTCCTATTTGTAATTTAAGCAGTTTTAATAAATGTCGTATTTATGTGTATAATTACATTCTTAACGGCAATGAAAAAAAAAAATCACAACGCCAAACCATTGTAAAACAGGGACTACCTGTGTGATGTATTAAATGCTATCCAATCAAAAATGTATTACAACTTTAATCATGTTCATTATTTTATACCATTCCCAAAATCACTACATTCAGACATATAACATTACAGTGACACAGAATAGCATGTGCCTTTGATGCCAAGGATTTTGCCCCTATCACTCACAGCTGCTTTTCACAATGACAGCTTAATAGTGGCATAAGTGTCAGTGATTGGCTCTTCTAGTGAGTTGTTTGTGTAGTGTGTGGAATCTCTTGTTCCTCATGTGTAGTAGCACGTGTGCATGCATGTGCTTACATCAGTGTATATGTAAAATACAATGCAAAATATACAAACTAACCTCATAATTCACTTCTGAATTAAATCACAGCAATGTGCAGTCACTCAACATGGAATTAATTCCTAATATTAAGTCTCCAGATCAGCAACAATGGTTATTCACAACAGGAGCAAGGTTACATCGATACCTGTCAGATACACAGGTAATCTTTAAAGCGACCAATTAATCGAATGCATGTCTTTGGAATGTGTGAGTAAGCTGGAGCACATGAGAGAAACCCATGTGCAAGTCCAAGTCAGGATTGAACATCTGAACATCTATTCCAGTACTTACTTCACTTCACAGTGCCACCATGTAGTCTGAGCAAGTGGTTTGGACATCAGGTTATTGGTTTGAATAGAGTGTTATAGGTTAAAATACCCCATACATTTTATTGCATTATTTTAATTTTAAGCAGGAGTTTGGATAGCTGGCTCAACTGTATTTACTGACAATCTGATTAAGGAAAGCTATAAGCAACATACCTCTCAGAGTGACCGATAAAGAGGAGTGAAGTTCCTGGACAGTGTGATTTAGCCGATAAAATTTAGAGGCTGTATTTCTCACACGTTCCACCTGTGATGCATCAACATCATGGGAATCATTCTGCAAATATTCAGGCTTCTCCTGGATCAGAAACAAACACAATCTCAACGTCAATACAGAGACAAACTGGCAGCACTATGCATGCACGGGTGGATTTTTTGTTGTCAAATTAAACCATAACAGAACTTCCTTATATTCAGTTCCTTTTGATAAGGTTTAGAAATGTTTTACAATATAGGTACAATAGCAGAGTGACAGGAAGTCTGACCATTCAAATCTACCAATTTATGCACTTTATGCACTGTACCACAATGATTTACTCAGCCAAAACATAAAATAAATGTTTGATTTAAAATCTGATCTGTGTTCCTTTCCCATGTATTCCTAGCCTTGTTTAAATGGAAGTAAAATCACACAGTAAAATGTTTATAATGAGGTTGTAATTTGTGTGTGGAAGATAACCTAAAACAAAGCAAAGTTGAGATGATTGATAACTCTTTTCACGAAACATCCATTATCTTGATGACAACATGACCAAATACAAGCATGATAAGAGCATGTTGTTTCACTAGAGCAGTAAAATCCACTGTGGGGTTTCCCATCAGTTTAAAGCCCTGCCTTCAGTGTCCAATCAATTTGTATTTTCTTAATAATAATACATACCAACATGTTGCATTTAATGTAGCTTTGCAAAGCATTTGCTACATCCAGTGTTTTTGCTTTAAGATTCTGTAAAATCTGCAAAAACCAAGACAACAATTATTATCTGCATGTGGCACACACTGCACAGGTGTAACAATAGCTTTTTTAAACTACAACATATTTAGAATATGAAATACAGAAAATGCTAAATTACCAGAGTTCTTGGTTGAGCCATCTGTGCATGTTTGAGCATCTCTCTGCTAATAGAGAAAGCTTCCTCCAGAAGAGCTCTCACACCACGGCAAATTCCCTCTTGCACAGACATCATAACAGACCTCTGATTTGAAACAGGGAGCAGGAAAAAGGAATTAGAGATTGTCTAGGGTTGCAAAAGGTTGCATAAGGTTGCAAAAAGGAAGAAACAGCTAAGACAATATGATAATGAACCACTTACATATGGTCGAATAATTTTATTTAGTATACAGCTCTGGAAAAACTACAATAAAAAAATACTGAAAAAAATCTATATTTGCAGCTTTCATGTGTCTTGTACTTTTCCTCAGTGAATAAGAATTGGCTCTGGAAAAAACCTGAGTGCCACACTGAGTATCCTTTGCATCATGGTTCAAAAGGTTTTATGGTGAGATGAGACCAATATTAAATATACTAAACAAAATCCAAGAACTGAAACAAATCCAAAATCCAAACATAGGATGCTGGTGGCAGAATTATGTGGTTTTTTTTTTTTAATCAGTGACTGGGCAGCTGATCAGTACTGAAGGAGAAATGGATGTTACCAAGCACATGTTAAGGAAAACCTGCAGCCTCTGTAAAAATAACTTACTAAATCTAATCTGTGGATGTGTTTTAAAGGAAAAGTCCATTTCCACTTGCTGTGGAAATTCAGCAAAGAAGAACAGGAAATTATTACCCAATATGTATGTGCAAAGCTAGTAGTGACATATCCAAACAGTCAGTTTGTCAGGCTGTATTTAAAGCAACAAAAAATGTAAATGTGTACAATAAAAAATTCAGAACTTAGAGCAAAATGGGTAAAGAATTAAAAAACGTCTTGGCTGAAAAAAATAATTCTGAAACAAAGCCGTAAACCGAAACAACAAATGTGTTTAAACGGTGTTCTTTTACGTTGTTTTTGAATGACACATTTAAAAATATCTTATTATTTAAAGTCCAAAGTCTCTAAAGATTACGAAATCCCACAGCTGACACCCACTGTTAATCTGTTGCTGCTATGACTGAACTATTATGAATTATAACTGAATTATTACCATCAAACTGTCACATCTAAAGTGTCAGTTTTAAGTATTCAAGATTCCATATGAGACTTTCACACACATTTAACACAATTGGGAGGTTTCTCTCCCCTGTCCCAGACTTCCTAAAACACATCCTCTGTAAATTAAAACCCCTTGTCTGAAACTGTCAAAGACACACTTTCAGAGTTAGTTTTTTTACACTGAAATCAAATACTTTAGTAATTCAGTCAACTGATGTCCCTTTTGTATACATTAGATATTTTTAGGGTTTAAAAAAAAGTCCCAGAACGAGGTACGTATGGACAACGGACATTTTTTTAACTTTATTAAAAGTACCATTTTTATTACATGAACCCAATGCTAGACCACTTTCCACACCCAAATCAATACGTGGAGTGTAGTCTCCGCTATAGCTGCAACCAGATTACGGCAGACATTGCCAGCGTCTACAAAAAGGCTTATATAAAGCTACTAAATCTAAACAGAGGAAACGTGCTTTATGAGCTGCCTTGCATAACGTGCCTCTATTATAAATAGAATCTTACTTTGCCGATGGTGTCTGATCCGAGTTCATTCAGATGAAGATGTGTGCCAGTGACCACTGCTAGAAGGCCAATGATGCTAAGTGCTGCATCTGTACATGCACTTATTTTCCTCTGGGCTTCAGTCACCATAGAGCAGATTTCAGATTCACAGCCCTAAGAGATACAAGATCAAGAGATACAAGATTACTTTTGTTCACACTATATACGCAAAAGTATGTAAACGCATTTTCTAATAAGTGATCTCTGTTCTATTTACCACACACATTGCTAATACATAATATAATATAAAGCATACAGGCATGAAACTTCCATAGAATAACAGTGACCATTCAGTGGGCTGCTGTGAATATCATTAGTAACTCTCAGTTCATCATCTGTTTGCCTTGCCCTGCTAAAACAAAATCCATAACCCCATGCTAATTAATAATTTTAATGAGCAGAGTTCAGGCTGCTGTCGCAGTAAGCAATTCAAAGTACCCTGATTTTACCCCATCTAAAATCCTGGTAATGGTCACGTGGTAGCACTGGGTGCAGGCAAGAATATCCTTCTTCTCAGAAATGGCAGCAACACCGCATGTAAAGATTTGATTATTTGTTTATCGTCACATGGAGTCTGAGGTCGGGTTTGAACTGGGGCTCACATACTATCAACATGTTGTATAAACATGCATAACAATTGTGTAAGAGTAGATAAAGCTAACTAAATAAAAATTTCATTCCAAAGCTCAGTAACAGGGAAAAGTTTGGCCAAGTGTGTATAGTGGCATGCTGTAATGCTCTTCTATTTAATTGTGAAATATAACCCAACTGGGTAAAGTTTTAGTTCAAAACTACAAATTATTGAAATATTCTGTTTTTAGCTGTCAATAAAAATATTCTGTCAGAGGCGTACAATACATTTTAACATTCATACAGAAAAGGTGTATTATTCGCAATTGTTACACTTCTGAAAGAATAAGTAATTTTTTACAAACTTTTACAATAGACTCTTTTGCTTATAATTTTAAACCTGTTACTAGTCATTTCCTTTCAATAGTGGGCTAGCTGTTTTTGTTTGTATAAAAACTATACAAGAAATAGTGCATTGTTTACACTTAAAAAATCTAAAGGAAAATGTATTTTATCAAATGCAAAGCTGATTATCAAATTATGTAAGGGTAGTTCTATTTTTTCAGGTGCAATTGGTAGCAATTCAGGTGCTAGCTTGGTATACAATGATGATTTATTTTCAGTGAATCATTTTACTAGAACATAAATGCATTGCTGTGGGAGACCAATCATATAACAACTTCCTTATTTAATTAATTAATTTATCTGTGTTATGTCAGCATTGATGGCTATATAAATGACAGGAGCCAGGATACATTGCATGTCCTTGGAATGTGAAAGAAATAACCCAAGTATGCAGCGAAATCCCATCTAATCAAGGGGAGAACATACAAACTATACACAGGTAGAGTTTGGAGTCTGCAGCTGTGAGGATAATCACATATACAGTACCTGTAAACATTTGTATGAAGTATTTTTGATGTAAAAAATTAGTGGACTTAACTGCTTTAAAACATAAAACGTTTAAAGATAACAACCGCCAGAATTTACCTGAATTCCTCAAACACTAAATCCTTTCAAAATATACCCCAATGCCCAAAATTATGTGACTAGCATTAGCAGTTTTGTACTGTTCACCACATTAGTCAATCTTTTTCAGTTACTTTTTTTCAAACTGGACCCACAATGTGTCCAAGCTTTTAGATTATTTCACAAACTTCCCCAGCTGAGCTCATACTACCGTTCTACTTTCAAGTGGAAAAAGTAAAGACTGTATGTAGTCTAGTGATAACTTTAACCCATATAACAATATTATAATCAGTGCAAGACCCAAAAAATTCTGTTTTGGCACACTGACCCTGTAAGGCACTAATAAAATTGGCACAGTTTAACCTCACACATTCTTTGGGATACATATTACCTAACCTGGAACTAAAACAAAATTTTACAAATGGGATATAATTTATAGTGATTGGTCTTTATATGCAAGTTAAAACACTTTTAGACACAAAGTAGCTATGTAAATAATTCCAAAAAGACAACTTTGCCAACATTTTATAAGAGCACAGTAAAGTTTGTATGGGCCTCAGGAAACAATTTTATGCGTGGACTTTCTTAAACTACCCTGGATCTCTTTAAAACTTGAAATTGATCCCATAACCATAAATACCCTTTATGTCTTTCAGTGCTCTCTTCAACTAATTACCTGAATAAGCAGCTGAAAGAAACCGCCAACGTTCTTTACTTCGGTCTTCAGCTTTTCCACAGTTTGGGAGACTGAGTGTGTGCTGGAGTTCATACTGGAGGCCCAGTTTAGGGTAATGAACACAGCCCTCTCAATAGCCGAGGTGGCACCGACTAGACGAGTCTGTGCTTCAGTACTGCATGCAAACACTGTTCATGCATGCACGGACACAGACAGAAACACACACAGAGTTTTGCATAGGGTAAGTATAGTCGTGAGAATGCATATGCACTTTTAACTAATAAATCATGACTGTGAATGGTGAAGTTGTTTAAACATGTGAAACAGCAAATATGTGGTTGTTTGAACAGGTAAATGCCTACAGTTCTCCGGGCTGTTGTCATCAAGCTGCATGTACGAGTCTGCTATAACATTTGCAGCATTATGAATGGAAAGAAGGTCCAGAGTAAGTTTGTCTGCCAGGCTTTCACTCTCCAGAGCTGATGCACTGCCACGTAAACGGGAAACCGTAGATGATATCAGATTTTTGCATATGCCAGGCAAGGGTGAATCTGTGCAGCTGGAGTGCAGTGAAGGGGGTTTGCTCATGCTCAAAACGCCTGGATGAGAGGAAAAACATTCAATGGTAGATGGCTCATGGAAAAAAAATATTCAGGGGTAGATGGCTAATGCTTCTTTTATTAAAGGATAGCTGAATTCTAGACAGATGTGTAATTCCATTATGAGGCATTCAGCCTATTTTTTAAAATAGAAAATGGTTAGAACTTTCAAAGTAATAACAGGCCAGGTGACAGAAAATGCTACGCGTGCAAGGCTGCTTACCAGTAGGCTGGGAGGAGGTGCAGTTTAAGCTCTGAATAGGGTGCACTCTGATCTCGTAGAGTCGCCCTGAAATGCGCCTGCTCTTCAACAGACTTCTGCTTCTGAAAAGCGAAATTAAATAATATGTTTTCACAAGCCAGTTCACTGCATACCTTAAGGTTCCACAATAAAGTGGTCAACTCGGCTATCCTACAAGTGCACAGTAATTACTCAGAAAATGCACTAACGCTCACCCAGACAAATCGCCGTGTTAATTTTCTTGCTGGTTCGTCTCACTTGTGAAGTAATTTAGTAATTGCACAAAAAACCTTCATCTTACATTACTGTTAAATTAGAGGATAAATAGCATGATTTAAATCCCACAATTGAAACTAACTGATCTCACACTTCTACATTTAACACGGTGTGTGTGTGTTTATACACACATATATTAAGTAATATATAAATCTCTACTTTAGAGAACTGAAGTCTGACATTGCATATTGCCACAACTCTTTGAACAGTGTAACAGAGTAATTAAGACACCAAAAGGTAACACTTTTAAAGACGAGCCACCCTGTGGTGAAGAAACAAATAAATGAGTTTCATTTGTTAACCTCTGCAATTCCATTTGAATACATTTTTAAAAATGCAACACAAAGTGATAAAAAATTTACAATCACAGAGCAAATCTGGGTTGAGTCTAAAATAGGACCAGAACATTGACTAAAGGGACAATTAAAGTACCTTCTGCGTGAAAAAGAAGAAGATGAGGAGGCTGAAGATATATCTGGCTCCCACTGATCGCTGGGATCATAAAACACATCATCATCGTCTTTAGGAGTGCGATTGCCCTATAAAACCAAACATGATTTAGTAACTTATTGAAAGAAAGCAAAGAAACAAAATGAACAAATGGGCTCTAAGACGCAAAACTACTTATTATAACTATGAACTCTGACATCATTCGAGGCCAAACCAAATACACAGACTGTGTATACACATACGCATACTGCCATCTGAAGCAGTGAGTAAAAATGATTGTCTTTTGTCCTAGACATTGCATTATATTTGCACTATGGGATCATTAGATTATCTAGGGACACTTGCACAAGTATTCAATATGGGAAAAATAATATTTTACATTTCCTTATGACAAGGTTGAAGCAGCTGGAAACAAAATGTTTTGTGTATGGTTTTTTTGTTTGATCATAAACCTTTATATACAATTCCATTTAACTGAAATTTAAATATAAATATACACCCACATATCACTTTATAAGATACACCTCCTTGTTTCTACACTAATGTCAGGGTGATGTGAGGGAATAAAAGTTTTAAAAACTGCATTTACTTCAGTCACATAGCAACATAAAGTGGAAGAAAATAAGTATTTAATACACTGGCGATTTTGCAAGTTTCCACACCTACAAAGAATGAAGAGGTCTGTATTTTTTATAGTAGGCACACTTCAACTGTGAGAGAAAGTCGCATTAAATATATTTTTTAAATAGTTAAATAGGATTTTATTGCTTGACAAAAGTATTTGATCACTTACCAACCAGTAAAAATCTGGCTCTCACAGACCTGTTAAAACACCATCCTATTCTGCACTCATTATCTGTATTAATTGCACCTGTTTAAATTTGTTGTCTGTATAAAAGACTCCTGCCCACACACTCAATCAATCACACTCCAACCTCTCCACCATGCCCAAAACCAAAGAGCTGTTTAAGGATACCAGGGACAAAATTGAAGACCTGCACAAGGTGGTCTACAGAACAATAGGCAGGCTGCTTGGTGAGAAGGCAACAACTGTTGGATGCAATTATAAGAAAATGGAAAAAAAAAACAAGATGACTGTATTACGCTCTGTGCAAGAGCTCACCTCGTGGGATAAGGATGATTCTGAGAAAGGTCAGAAATCAACCCAGAACTACACAGGAAGACCAGGGCAGTGACCTGAAGAGTGCTGGGACCACAGTCTCAAAGATGACCGCTAGTAACACACTACACCATGGATTAAAATCCTGCAAAATCCTCACATATGCTCATGTCCATGTCGGTTTGAAGTTTGCCAGTGACCAGCTGGATGATCCAGAGGAAGCATGTTGTCAGATGAGAGCAAAATATAACTTTTTGGTAGGAACTCCACTCGCCATGTTTGGAGAAAGAAGAAGGATGGAAACAACCCAAAGAACACTGTCCCAACCATGTGTCACAGGAAGACACAGTTGGGGGGGATTCTGGACTTCACCGCGGTGCTATGCTAGAAGCTGTCGTCGGACCTGTAACTATACCCTTGTTTGTCCAATAAATTTTATTATGTTTGACTTTGAAGTTGTTGTCAGATTCCAATAGTGGATGGGACTTTGGTAGGGGTTGATAGGTGAGGGGTGGTGCCCCTTAATGTGACGCAACAATAAGGGATAAATCAAAACAGCTTGTAGAAGCATATGATTCCTGAAATCAAAATATTTTATATGACTGAAAGAAACAGATGGATCAGTAGAGACCCACAAAAATACAAAAGCAGGCAAAAAGTGAACAAAGACAGACGCATTCTTACAACATGAAGGCAAGGATATTATCTACAACATAGTACTGTTTACTATGTTGCATTGTTGCAGTCGAGACTTATATCCACCAATAAGATGCATAAAATAAATGTTCTTTTTAAAATCATATTGTAAATTAATATTTATTTCTACACATTATATTTATTATGATGTCTGTTATATATATTTATCATTGTAACACTCTAATTTACCACTGTGGATTAATAAAGTGCTCTCCTATAATTATTTTGTATTGCTAAATACAGTAATATGCCTTAATAAAGTCAAAATTTGTTCATACCAGTTCAAGCTCCCTCATAACAGCCAGGTTGTTCTGGAACTTCTCCAGGCTCCAGAAGGTAGAAATACCCAGCTTAGTGTTCTGCACCTGGATGTTCATCTCAGTATCATTACTTCGGTCATCTTCCTCAGAAATTTCATGTCTGCAATGACATAAAAAAACCCATATGATTTGTGATTTCAATGAAAAGTAAATGCAAATCACAAGTCAATTAACAAAGACAGAAGACGCATACCTGCTGAACACTGTGTGTTTCTTGAATTTGGCACTTATTTTGTTTGCTTCTTCAATCATCAGTGACAACTTCATGGCATCCCACTGTGGAGGAACTGTATATGGGACCATTGTATTAAAATTAGACGTGTTTGCATTGTAGTCCCATTTAAAAGAAATAAATTCTAATTACAACGGTGATGATTTGATGAATTTCTTTAATAATAAAATTGAAAATATTAGACTAAAAATTGACGCTTCTCACCCAACACAATATAATTCGGTAATAACTGCTGATGATAATA